>APFE030360798.1:60401-111553 GCA_000404065.3 Pinus taeda | reverse complement strand
CCGGAAGTTCAGGACCCGAAAAACTGCTAAAAATAGTAAGTTGTGCTACAATTAAGGAAACTGAAAATGCTGAAAGAGACAATTGCAGGGGTCCAAATGGGATAGGTGGGTGGCCACCAACATCCACCTGGATCAATACCCACTGCCGACACCCTAAGAGCCACGAGCTCTCTATGATGGCCATTGTAGGGATCAGATTAGCAAGCAGATGCTCAACATGGTTGTTAGATTTAATGTTGTTTGCATTTGGTTACATGTGATGGAGGAGGGATACATTGCAGAAGAGGGGGAGATCACGTATCTAATGCCTAAATATTGATAGCAAGGCCGATCCAAGTTTGAAACCCATCATTGTCTTTTTTCTTATTGGTAACTTCAGTCTTCTTCAATTTGGTTGTTTGGGTACTGTTTCTCGTCGAAAATACAAAAACAAAAATGTAAGTAATTTTTTATCTGGTCTACTGGGAATGGTCTACTAATCTATTCAATTTATTTTTCCATCTCCTCACTCTGCTAATTGATTTTGAATTTTACAGAATTTTATGTTTTCACATGAAATTCAAACATGAGTAGCTGGAGTAATTGTGGATTAGCATACTCATTTTCTTGGGATTGGGATATTTTGATGAAATTTTAAACCGTGAGGGTGTGTCTTGATATACTCTTTGGAACATTAATGAAAAGAGTATGAATCTAACTTTTCCTCCCGCCCTTTACTTGCATATGGGTTATTAACAAGCCTAGATTTGGATAAATAAAATACTTTTAAGACAATGAGAAAAGGGGTCAAGTTTTAAGAAAAATGGCGATCTGAAGATGCATTCTTTTTCTTTCTCATATGTTTCATACATGGGTTGAAGGCATTACAAATAAATCTTTTGTGTGAATAATCATTTTTTCACCCTCTTCCGCATAAAAAATATTTCTGTATACTATCATAAATGATTTAGAAGAGATGGGATACTAAGAAGGGTTGATAGGAGAACATATTTATTGAGATTTGGATTCTAGTTTTATGCTAATGAAAATCAAGGTTGATACATAGCTCTGTTTTTATTAGGCACCCAAGTGTTCACCGCAGCTCAAGAGGTTCGGTTGCAAATTTTAGATTTCGCCATTTGGGAATGCTAGGTAGGTTCCCTCACACATTGTAGCCAGTGGGTGTGCTGTCTACCTCATTGACATCCCTCTTGCCCGATGCGTAACGGGCCAAATTTGCAGGTCAGTGCTTCTGTTGTAGATCTTTTGGGGGAATCATAGTTCTCGCACTTGTATTATTCAGGGCAATATCCTCTAGCTAATTTGATATCATCGACACTATTCCAATGTGCAACCTTAAATAGGAGTTTTTAATGATATATTTTTATCATGTCCCTTGAGAACAAGAAATTCACATTTATTAGTAATGGAGTCTATGACCAATCGATTGCACGAACCCTTGCCAAAAGCGTATTTTTGACCCCGTAAACAAGAATTTTTTGAGGTCTGCAATAGACCCATAGATATAGTCATGGGCCTGCCCCAAATACTATAGTAATTGGAGAGACATTTCCAATAAGGTGCCATGTGCGCCAAACGGAGATAATATGACCAAGTTATGAGCCTAGGAAGTTGGTTGCCCAACTAACACCAATGGGGCCCACAAACTCTTTGTGTTCCATCTCCCGGGGTTAGGGTTTTGGTTGTTTAGGATTTTCCCTTGTTGTTCAATAATGAGTAGGCCCTTTCACCTCATTGTAACACAACTCAGAGACATGTAAACATCACATATCTTTTCAGAGATAAGCTAGCATTGTCTGAGATAGTTTATTTCTATTCTATTTGTAAGCATATTTTAGTATTTTGATATTAATGAAATGAAGTGTTATTTATATTGCATCTCTATATTTATGGTTATATCTATAATTTGTTGTGTTCCTATTTGAGTTTGGATTAGGAGGCCATTATATCACAAAGTGTTACTCATATTGTTAATATTCATGTTCTCCTTCTCCTTCATGTTTGTAGATCAGGCAACGAAATTTCTATTCTATTGGAAAATCATGGATGCCAAGAGAATCTTTCTTCCCTCTCAACATCTTAGAGTGACATGTTTTAATCTTGGTTGAAAGAAAAATGTTTTGTGTTAGCAGAGAAGGATGGCTTAACCCTAGATGGGGTGACATTTGAGGTAAATTGGTGAGGGGGTGTTTACCACTACCCTACTTGGCTAGAGAGCATAGGGATGTGTTAGTCCATCTGTAAGAAGATTTAAACACAACCACATATCACATATTATAGAATTAATGCAATAGAAAGTGACTGGATATGGAGGATAGTAGCAGAGGTGGTATGCATGCGAATCAATCTTCGATAAGGAAAATCATGCAAAAATTGTTGATTTTATCTTCCTTACCCTGCCCCCCATCCTGCTTTACATGCATTGCCAAGCTATTGGAAGGATAGTTAAAGAGTTTCTACAAAGATGGATAGAGACAAGGAAGGTGGAAAAGGATATCCATCTATGTTAGAAGTCATGGATTAGTATCAAGATGATGTTAGTATATTCTCGAAAGGAGCACAAATGCAAGACTCTTCACTACGAAGTTTTGGATTTCACTATGATTTCTTGGGAGGAGCTCTAGTGGAAGGGTAATTTTAAATTTCCTTAGGTATTTATTTATAGTGAGTTTTGGTTTCATAAACAAAATTGTCATAAAAATGTGCATATGCTACCAAAGGGAGCAATGTGGTCGTGACGTAGAAATTCAATTGGTATATAGATGTCAATGGTTCGCATTGTAAATGATTTAATAAGGTTGTAATCATACACCATTTTCTATCCTTACATAAATAGGTTTTATTTGCATAAGGTTGAAAGAGAATTGATTGTCCTAGCCGTATTAAAGGAGGAAGTCTAATGTTTACTTATCAACTCCTGCTACCATCTTATCGACAAGATGTTAGGGACAACTTCCTCTCTCTATGGTGAAAGGAGTCGATTTATATTGTTATACTTTTGTTCTTCCCCTTGGTTATGTTTGTCTCTTATTTCAGTTGAATATTGATAATCCTGATAGTAAATCTTCTATACGGGGAAAATATGTTGGATTATTATGTTTTCTAGTTGTGTAAGGGACTAGATATCTATGTTATTGTGCAGACCTTACAGAAAAAGTTGATGTATCATTGGTGTTTTTTAATTATGTTCTAAATTGCTTAGTGTTGTGTATGTTGGATGTTTGTAACCATGTTTTGAAACTAACATACCTTTGGCACAAATAAATAAATTAACAAATCAAAATTTCTCTCGTCTATAGAATATAGCGCTTTTATGGATTTTTTATGACCATCAAAATCAACTCAATGTTAGTGGGCATTTATATTGTCTCATAAGTTTCTCTCATTGTAAGTGTGCTAAGTTGGGTCTTTCATGCTATAAATTAAAGAAGGTTGGAAGCACGTGCACTATTTTTGTAGCTGGTAGAGCATGGCTAGAAATTACAAGGTGGAATTTTCTATACAAAACATGACATAGTTTGAGTTTTTTCAATAGGAAGTTGTATAATTGGAATCCTATACCATACATAGATTCTCCTATGTTTCAATAACATTGGGATAAGCTCAACTTAGCCAATGTTGCATCAACAACCCAGAGTTTGAAGTAGGGTAACATACTGTTAGGAGAGGGCCCAAAGGGGACAATATTGTAGGCACCTATGTTTGCAGTAATTCACTAGATACTGCAACGAGTTGACTCCTAATCTAATTCAAAATAAATTTCTAGAGCTTAGAGTGAGGTTTCGTCTCTCATATCCTCACACTCTAAAAATGAAGTATCAGTTGAATGGGTCAACTAGATTCCTAATGCACGGCACACCATAGAGCACTTCAACCAATATATATAGACCATATATGTATATTAGGAGATGAATTGTATTATGGGGCACACTCTAATTGACATAGAATTAAGCACAAAGATGATTTCCTCCATTCTATGGAGTGCCTCCACAACCACTTAACCCACATGGATAACAGACTCGATCGGATTAAACAACACCTCATCTTACCTCCCATGGGTAGTACTACTTATGAGAATACCAAAGCCCTTATATAGATTGTTGTTTCTGATTTGGAGCCTTAAATTTAATCTCTTATGTCTTTTATTTGTTCTTTCTTTGTTGTAACTCCTTTAGTCAGTGCATCTTAGTTAATATTTCTACTTATAATGATTGTTTTGTATCCCCCATTTACTTTTTGGAATCTTAGTCGTCTCTCTACAGGATCCCTTTTTGGTTATGGTCAAGTGTCGCTAGAGATAAACTAACATGGACTATATAGTTCGTGATGTAATATCCATATTTTAATTATATTTAAGAATTAAAATACTAATATATTTATAACGCATCTCCCTTAAGTTATGTGCATGTTAATTTTTCCTCGGGGAATTACCCACAAAAATTTGAGGAAGGGAGGAAGGAGGGAGGGGACACCTACTTTATAGGGTGTTATTATGGAAAAATATTAATGGAATCCCCTGGCCCCAATGGGTTATCAAATAATGAGTGGAGTCCCATTCCATTTTATAGAGGGGGCCCCATATAGAAACCACCTGATTTACCAAGTGTTACATGGAAAAATCTTTATGGAATTCCCCTGCCCCCGTGGCTTATCAAATAACTATGGGTGGGGTTTGATGCCATGAAGTTTTATAAATTATATATTTTATTATCATTTTCCTTAAAGTTTGGTGGGTTCCAATTAAAGTGGTAGGCTCAAGAAATATATTATTTTATTCTTTGGTCTTCCATAAAAAAAGGCCCACAATCGTATATACTTCTATCTTTTATTATATATATATATATATATATATATATATATATAATACTATATATATATATATATATATAGATATAGATATAGATATATTATTTTATTAACATATTTTTAAAATAAAATTTATTAATTTTATTTAGTTAATTAATGATTTTTACTTTTAATTATAGTAATTGGAGAGACATTTCCAATAAGGTACCATGTGCGCCAAACGGAGATAATATGACCAAGTTATGAGCCTAGGAAGTTGGTTGCCCAACTAACACCAATGGGGCCCACAAACTCTTTGTGTTCCATCTCCCGGGGTTAGGGTTTTGGTTGTTTAGGATTTTCCCTTGTTGTTCAATAATGAGTAGGCCCTTTCACCTCATTGTAACACAACTCAGAGACATGTAAACATCACATATCTTCTCAGAGATAAGCTAGCATTGTCTGAGATAGTTTATTTCTATTCTATTTGTAAGCATATTTTAGTATTTTGATATTAATGAAATGAAGCGTTATTTATATTGCATCTCTATATTTATGGTTATATCTATAATTTGTTGTGTTCCTATTTGAGTTTGGATTAGGAGGCCATTATATCACAAAGTGTTACTCATATTGTTAATATTCATGTTCTCCTTCTCCTTCATGTTTGTAGATCAGGCAACGAAATTTCTATTCTATTGGAAAATCATGGATGCCAAGAGAATCTTTCTTCCCTCTCAACATCTTAGAGTGACATGTTTTAATCTTGGTTGAAAGAAAAATGTTTTGTGTTAGCAGAGAAGGATGGCTTAACCCTAGATGGGGTGACATTTGAGGTAAATTGGTGAGGGGGTGTTTACCACTACCCTACTTGGCTAGAGAGCATAGGGATGTGTTAGTCCATCTGTAAGAAGATTTAAACACAACCACATATCACATATTATAGAATTAATGCAATAGAAAGTGACTAGATATGGAGGATAGTAGCAGAGGTGGTATGCATGCGAATCAATCTTCGATAAGGAAAATCATGCAAAAATTGTTGATTTTATCTTCCTTACCCTGCCCCCCATCCTGCTTTACATGCATTGCCAAGCTATTGGAAGGATATTTAAAGAGTTTCTACAAAGATGGATAGAGACAAGGAAGGTGGAAAAGGATATCCATCTATGTTAGAAGTCATGGATTAGTATCAAGATGATGTTTGTATATTCTCGAAAGGAGCACAAATGCAAGACTCTTCACTACGAAGTTTTGGATTTCACTATGATTTCTTGGGAGGAGCTCTAGTGGAAGGGTAATTTTAAATTTCCTTAGGTATTTATTTATAGTGAGTTTTGGTTTCATAAACAAAATTGTCATAAAAATGTGCATATGCTACCAAAGGGAGCAATGTGGTCGTGACGTAGAAATTCAATTGGTATATAGATGTCAATGGTTCGCATTGTAAATGATTTAATAAGGTTGTAATCATACACCATTTTCTATCCTTACATAAATAGGTTTTATTTGCATAAGGTTGAAAGAGAATTGATTGTCCTAGCCGTATTAAAGGAGGAAGTCTAATGTTTACTTATCAACTCCTGCTACCATCTTATCGACAAGATGTTAGGGACAACTTACTCTCTCTATGGTGAAAGGAGTCGATTTATATTGTTATACTTTTGTTCTTCCCCTTGGTTATGTTTGTCTCTTATTTCAGTTGAATATTGATAATCCTGATAGTAAATCTTCTATACGGGGAAAATATGTTGGATTATTATGTTTTCTAGTTGTGTAAGGGACTAGATATCTATGTTATTGTGCAGACCTTACAGAAAAAGTTGATGTATCATTGGTGTTTTTTAATTATGTTCTAAATTGCTTAGTGTTTTGTATGTTGGATGTTTGTAACCATGTTTTGAAACTAACATACCTTTGGCACAAATAAATAAATTAACAAATCAAAATTTCTCTCATCTATAGAATATAGCGCTTTTATGGATTTTTTATGACCATCAAAATCCACTCAATGTTAGTGGGCATTTATATTGTCTCATAAGTTTCTCTCATTGGAAGTGTGCTAAGTTGGGTTTTTCATGCTATAAATTAAAGAAGGTTGGAAGCACGTGCACTATTTTTGTAGCTGGTAGAGCATGGCTAGAAATTACAAGGTGGAACTTTCTATACAAAACATGACATAGTTTGAGTTTTTTCAATAGGAAGTTGTATAATTGGAATCCTATACCATACATAGATTCTCCTATGTTTCAATAACATTGGGATAAGCTCAACTTAGCCAATGTTGCATCAACAACCCAGAGTTTGAAGTAGGGTAACATACTGTTAGGAGAGGGCCCAAAGGGGACAATATTGTAGGCACCTATGTTTGCAGTAATTCACTAGATACTGCAACGAGTTGACTCCTAATCTAATTCAAAATAAATTTCTAGAGCTTAGAGTGAGGTTTCGTCTCTCATATCCTCACACTCTAAAAATGAAGTATCAGTTGAATGGGTCAACTAGATTCCTAATGCACGGCACACCATAGAGCACTTCAACCAATATATATAGACCATATATGTATATTAGGAGATGAATTGTATTATGGGGCACACTCTAATTGACATAGAATTAAGCACAAAGATGATTTCCTCCATTCTATGGAGTGCCTCCACAACCGCTTAACCCACATGGATAACAGACTCGATCGGATTAAACAACACCTCATCTTACCTCCCATGGGTAGTACTACTTATGAGAATACCAAAGCCCTTATATAGATTGTTGTTTCTGATTTGGAGCCTTAAATTTAATCTCTTATGTCTTTTATTTGTTCTTTCTTTGTTGTAACTCCTTTAGTCAGTGCATATTAGTTAATATTTCTACTTATAATGATTGTTTTGTATCCCCCATTTACTTTTTGGAATCTTAGTCGTCTCTCTACAGGATCCCTTTTTGGTTATGGTCAAGTGTCGCTAGAGATAAACTAACATGGACTATATAGTTCGTGATGTAATATCCATATTTTAATTATATTTAAGAATTAAAATACTAATATATTTATAACGCATCTCCCTTAAGTTATGTGCATGTTAATTTTTCCTCGGGGAATTACCCACAAAAATTTGAGGAAGGGAGGAAGGAGGGAGGGGACACCTACTTTATAGGGTGTTATTATGGAAAAATATTAATGGAATCCCCTGGCCCCAATGGGTTATCAAATAATGAGTGGAGTCCCATTCCATTTTATAGAGGGGGCCCCATATAGAAACCACCTGATTTACCAAGTGTTACATGGAAAAATCTTTATGGAATTCCCCTGCCCCCGTGGCTTATCAAATAACTATGGGTGGGGTTTGATGCCATGAAGTTTTATAAATTATATATTTTATTATCATTTTCCTTAAAGTTTGGTGGGTTCCAATTAAAGTGGTAGGCTCAAGAAATATATTATTTTATTCTTTGGTCTTCCATAAAAAAAGGCCCACAATCGTATATACTTCTATCTTTTATATAGATACTATAGTATATATATATATATATATAATATATATAATAATATATATATAATGTATTTAGATATGATATAGATATATTATTTTATAATCATATTTTTTAAATAAAATTTATTAATTTTATTTAGTTAATTAATGATTTTTACTTTTAATTATAGTAATTGGAGAGACATTTCCAATAAGGTACCATGTGCGCCAAACGGAGATAATATGACCAAGTTATGAGCCTAGGAAGTTGGTTGCCCAACTAACACCAATGGGGCCCACAAACTCTTTGTGTTCCATCTCCCGGGGTTAGGGTTTTGGTTGTTTAGGATTTTCCCTTGTTGTTCAATAATGAGTAGGCCCTTTCACTTCATTGTAACACAACTCAGAGACATGTAAACATCACATATCTTCTCAGAGATAAGCTAGCATTGTCTGAGATAGTTTATTTCTATTCTATTTCTAAGCATATTTTAGTATTTTAATATTAATGAAATGAAGCGTTATTTATATTGCATCTCTATATTTATGGTTATATCTATAATTTGTTGTGTTCCTATTTGAGTTTGGATTAGGAGGCCATTATATCACAAAGTGTTACTCATATTGTTAATATTCATGTTCTCCTTCTCCTTCATGTTTGTAGATCAGGCAACGAAATTTCTATTCTATTGGAAAATCATGGATGCCAAGAGAATCTTTCTTCCCTCTCAACATCTTAGAGTGACATGTTTTAATCTTGGTTGAAAGAAAAATGTTTTGTGTTAGCAGAGAAGGATGGCTTAACCCTAGATGGGGTGACATTTGAGGTAAATTGGTGAGGGGGTGTTTACCACTACCCTACTTGGCTAGAGAGCATAGGGATGTGTTAGTCCATCTGTAAGAAGATTTAAACACAACCACATATCACATATTATAGAATTAATGCAATAGAAAGTGACTGGATATGGAGGATAGTAGCAGAGGTGGTATGCATGCGAATCAATCTTCGATAAGGAAAATCATGCAAAAATTGTTGATTTTATCTTCCTTACCCTGCCCCCCATCCTGCTTTACATGCATTGCCAAGCTATTGGAAGGATAGTTAAAGAGTTTCTACAAAGATGGATAGAGACAAGGAAGGTGGAAAAGGATATCCATCTATGTTAGAAGTCATGGATTAGTATCAAGATGATGTTAGTATATTCTCGAAAGGAGCACAAATGCAAGACTCTTCACTACGAAGTTTTGGATTTCACTATGATTTCTTGGGAGGAGCTCTAGTGGAAGGGTAATTTTAAATTTCCTTAGGTATTTATTTATAGTGAGTTTTGGTTTCATAAACAAAATTGTCATAAAAATGTGCATATGCTACCAAAGGGAGCAATGTGGTCGTGACGTAGAAATTCAATTGGTATATAGATGTCAATGGTTCGCATTGTAAATGATTTAATAAGGTTGTAATCATACACCATTTTCTATCCTTACATAAATAGGTTTTATTTGCATAAGGTTGAAAGAGAATTGATTGTCCTAGCCGTATTAAAGGAGGAAGTCTAATGTTTACTTATCAACTCCTGCTACCATCTTATCGACAAGATGTTAGGGACAACTTCCTCTCTCTATGGTGAAAGGAGTCGATTTATATTGTTATACTTTTGTTCTTCCCCTTGGTTATGTTTGTCTCTTATTTCAGTTGAATATTGATAATCCTGATAGTAAATCTTCTATACGGGGAAAATATGTTGGATTATTATGTTTTCTAGTTGTGTAAGGGACTAGATATCTATGTTATTGTGCAGACCTTACAGAAAAAGTTGATGTATCATTGGTGTTTTTTAATTATGTTCTAAATTGCTTAGTGTTGTGTATGTTGGATGTTTGTAACCATGTTTTGAAACTAACATACCTTTGGCACAAATAAATAAATTAACAAATCAAAATTTCTCTCGTCTATAGAATATAGCGCTTTTATGGATTTTTTATGACCATCAAAATCCACTCAATGTTAGTGGGCATTTATATTGTCTCATAAGTTTCTCTCATTGGAAGTGTGCTAAGTTGGGTTTTTCATGCTATAAATTAAAGAAGGTTGGAAGCACGTGCACTATTTTTGTAGCTGGTAGAGCATGGCTAGAAATTACAAGGTGGAACTTTCTATACAAAACATGACATAGTTTGAGCTTTTTCAATAGGAAGTTGTATAATTGGAATCCTATACCATACATAGATTCTCCTATGTTTCAATAACATTGGGATAAGCTCAACTTAGCCAATGTTGCATCAACAACCCAGAGTTTGAAGTAGGGTAACATACTGTTAGGAGAGGGCCCAAAGGGGACAATATTGTAGGCACCTATGTTTGCAGTAATTCACTAGATACTGCAACGAGTTGACTCCTAATCTAATTCAAAATAAATTTCTAGAGCTTAGAGTGAGGTTTCGTCTCTCATATCCTCACACTCTAAAAATGAAGTATCAGTTGAATGGGTCAACTAGATTCCTAATGCACGGCACACCATAGAGCACTTCAACCAATATATATAGACCATATATGTATATTAGGAGATGAATTGTATTATGGGGCACACTCTAATTGACATAGAATTAAGCACAAAGATGATTTCCTCCATTCTATGGAGTGCCTCCACAACCACTTAACCCACATGGATAACAGACTCGATCGGATTAAACAACACCTCATCTTACCTCCCATGGGTAGTACTACTTATGAGAATACCAAAGCCCTTATATAGATTGTTGTTTCTGATTTGGAGCCTTAAATTTAATCTCTTTTGTCTTTTATTTGTTCTTTCTTTGTTGTAACTCCTTTGGTCAGTGCATCTTAGTTAATATTTCTACTTATAATGATTGTTTTGTATCCCCCATTTACTTTTTGGAATCTTAGTCGTCTTTCTACAGGATCCCTTTTTGGTTATGGTCAAGTGTCGCTAGAGATAAACTAACATGGACTATATAGTTCGTGATGTAATATCCATATTTTAATTATATTTAAGAATTAAAATACTAATATATTTATAACGCATCTCCCTTAAGTTATGTGCATGTTAATTTTTCCTCGGGGAATTACCCACAAAAATTTGAGGAAGGGAGGAAGGAGGGAGGGGACACCTACTTTATAGGGTGTTATTATGGAAAAATATTAATGGAATCCCCTGGCCCCAATGGGTTATCAAATAATGAGTGGAGTCCCATTCCATTTTATAGAGGGGGACCCATATAGAAACCACCTGATTTACCAAGTGTTACATGGAAAAATCTTTATGGAATTCCCCTGCCCCCGTGGCTTATCAAATAACTATGGGTGGGGTTTGATGCCATGAAGTTTTATAAATTATATATTTTATTATCATTTTCCTTAAAGTTTGGTGGGTTCCAATTAAAGTGGTAGGCTCAAGAAATATATTATTTTATTCTTGGGTCTTCCATAAAAAAAGGCCCACAATCGTATATACTTCTATCTTTTATATAGATATATATATATATATATATATATATAATATATATAATATATATATATATATATAATATATAATATATATATTATATATATATAATTATATATATAGATATAGATATATTATTTTATTAAACATATTTTTAAAAATAAAATTTATTAATTTTATTTAGTTAATTAATGAATTTTTACTTTTAATTAATAATTTTGATATATATAATTATTCAATTTATTCGATTTCTTTTTTTAATCAAATGTGGATATGGGTAATGCTGCTTAGCAAAAAAATGACTAAAGGACAAAACATTAATGACCTATGATTATTTAATACAAAACAATTAAGAGTTAATTTATGTTACAACAATTGTCAAGTCTCACTAGCACAGCAGGTTGAGGATGGAACTTGTTAGCAAGGTGAGGATGGGCCTTGTTAGAAAAGTGACCTAGGATCAAACCTCATAGAGGTTGTTGCGCCTGTGATAGGGGGAGGAGACATGCTAAAATCTAGTCAACTTAGGGCCGGTGTGGCCGAGATTGGGTGCAACCTAATGACTTGGACGACTTAGATGCCCCTGGATCGTAGTTTCTCAAATCACAGGTCAAGCTTGGAGGAACACTAACAACACGAAAAATAAAACAAGAAATTTATGTTATAATAGTTTCAAAAAACTAATTGTCGTTTCAAAGCAAAGGGAGACAAGTAATTGTAAAGAAGGCAACATTTGGTTTTAGCAAAAAATGAGACTTTTATTTCACAAATATGTTATCCCAATGAATTATGTATGGTTTTGAATTCTAAAGTTATATGGTTTACTTACAAAAATTGAACAATATTTTTACTTTATCCTATTTTTACATATTAATTTTGTATGAATGAAAAATAATACATTAATTATATTTTAATTATCTATGTCCTCATATGAGCCACACTTTTGGGCTTGAAATACTTCAAGGGAATCACTAATCTCCTAAATTTATAAATATCCAAATAATTAGCATTGATTATAATTAACATTGATTAGTTAACATTTAATAACGAATATTTTTTAAATATTTTTATTTTATTTAAATTGGTTATTTAAATAATATTAATAATATTAATATTTAGAATTCTTAACCCTTTTTTCATGTATGATTTTTTTTTAATGCTAAAATTTGATATTCATTTTTTATTCCTTAAAATATTATTGTATTTTGGGTAATTTTTATATTTTTTTATTTAATTTAAATTAAATAAGATTTAAATAATTGATTTCTAAAATTAATTAGAAAATTAATAAATATTTTTCTTAGAATAATTGAATTAGAATAAAAATAATTTATATAAATATTGTATTTATCCATTATTTAAATATAAATTTGATATTAAACAAATATCTTTATAATTTATTTATATATCAATAAAATAATCGAAATGTGGATTCTTAGACAATAAAGTTCCAAGCCATTATAAAAATATGCTCATTATTGTTAGAAAAATTTTACAGGGGCAGAGGAGAGGAATCTCACTTAGAATTCGGTTGCGGCAAGGTAAGTCTTATAAGAATTGAGCACCGAGGTAAGCCTTATGTTGCGGCATGAAAATCACAACTACACAGAGGCTTAATAAAACACAAGAAATAACTCAATGCAAAAGATAGTAAAAGAAAAAGGGTTGCGGTAAATTTACTCATGAAAGATTAATACCATAATGCAAATAGCCACACTTTATATTATATGTAAAAACATAAGGAAATTACATTCATGTGCTAAATGGAGGCTGTAGCTCCAAGTAAAAATACAAAAGACTTAATGTGATTTACGCATCACTCGGGTTGCTGAGTAAATGCCTGTAAAACTGGGTTTCATGTGCCCACCAATATTTCCTGCACGATTTTCTCCTCACTACCTCACAGACTCTCGCTCTCTAACTTGCCCAACAATGCAAATGAATTTTACATTCATATTTATGTCAACATACAAATTTTAGATTAATACATGACCGAGAAAATAAATAATATGCAACATGGGCAATTTTACATAATTATTGGTTTTCTAAACTTTCAGGTGTTGTGGAGTGTGGACAATAGTTGCAGAGTGAATGCTTGGCCATATCTATTTACCAAAATTTATTAAATTCCTTAAACTCTCTGTTGTGTTGCAGAATGGTCAGTGTTGTACTTCTGCTCTAACTTCAGTCCTTTTGTGTGCAAACAAAATCGCAATCGTGCAATAGTTGACTCGGTAAGCATGGTGTTTATCAGAGTGTTTAAGGTGGTAGATGGGATGAATATTTCCAACACTCCCCCTTAATAACAACTACCACCATTGACAATTCCCAAACAATCTCTAAGATAAACAAAATTTTCACATGCCAATCGCTTTGTGAAAATATTAGAAAACTGTTCCTGGGACCTGCAGTGCTACAACACAGTTTCATCATTGTTAATCAACTCTCCCACAAAATGATATTTAGCATCAATATGCTTGGCCTTCTTATGAAAAAAAAAAAAAATTGATAATGTAATTGTTGATGTGTTGTCACAAAAAATAGTTGTTGTTCCCTCTTGGTCATGGTGAAGATCCCTCAACATCCTTCTCATCCAAACTACCTGACATGTTGTTGTTGATGCAGTGACATATTTAGCTTCTGCCATTGACAATGAAATTATTGGCTACTTCTTGGAGGCCCATGAAATGGCTCTAGAACCTAAATGAAAAAAATATCCCGACATGCTCTTTTTGTCATTGACACTTCCTGCCCAATCATTGTCAGTGTAACCAACTAGCCTGAAATCATATGTTGCGGCATACAAAATGCCATATTTTTTGTCCCATTGACATAAGTTATAATCCTTTATGCTTCTTGCCAATGTGTTTCCTTGGGTGTCTCCATGAACCTCGACATTAGATTCACTGCATACATTATATCCAGCCTAGTGGCGGTCAAATACATCAAGCTGCCTATCATTCTTTTGTATAATGTTAGATTGACATTGTTGTTGCAATCTTCTTTGCTCAACTTCAACATCATGACATTTCGAGTTGGTGCGGGCTTGTTGTTCTGCATTTTAAACCTCTCCAAAATGTCTGCTACATACTTTTCTAGAGAGATAAAATGCCATTTTTCATTTGCTTCACTTCTATGCCCAAAAAATATCTTATCAGCCCCAAGTCAATCATTTCAAATTCATTCTTCATGACTTGTTTGAAATCAATGATGAGGAAATCATCACTGCATGTAAAAATAAAATCATCTACATATAAGACGACAATAAAAATCTTACCATCGCTCTCTTTGATGTAGAGAGTAGGCTCACCGTCAAATTTGTCAAAACCATTGTCGAACAAGTAGGCATCTATCCTACTGTACCATGCACGCGGTGCTTGCTTCAGCCCAAAAATATCTTTCCTCAGCCGATACACTTTGTATTCTTAGCCTTCTACCTCATAACCAGGCGATTGCGCAACATACACTTCCTCTTTCAACACTGCATTTAAGAACGTTGATTTTACGTCCATTTGATACACTTTCAATTTATGTTGCACCGAAATCGCCACAACTATACGCACTGTCTCCATCCTCATGATTGGCATGAATGTCTCTGCATAATCTCTTCCATGTCACTACTTGTATCCTTTGACAACTAGCCTTGCTTTGTTCCTTTCAATCTTACCGTCAAGACTGAATTCACTCTAGTGACATGTTTTCCTTGCAAAAAGTCCACTAACTCCCATTTGTCATTATTTTCTATTGCTTCTATTACTTCCTCCATTTTCGCAACCCATTTTTCCTCTTTGACTGCATCTTCAAAGTGGATTCGGTCCTATACATGACAAAAAAAAGAAGAAAATGAATTCAAACCGGCATTGCTATCAACTTCATCTTTCTCATAAATTTCATTTAAATTTATGATTTTTTCTCTTCTTGTGCTTGTTGAAGATGGGCTTGACATGTCACTTGGTGTTGCACTTTGTGGTGTGCTTGGAGAAGCACTTGCTGCACTGTATAACGTTGTCCTATTATTTATTGATGGTGTTACTTGCTTCATGATTTGTTACACTTGAATAAGTGTAGAGGGAGTCATTGTTGAGGACTTACTTGCTTTTGTCAATTCCTCTTTGTCCTCATGTGGTATACATGCTTTCACATTGATTCTCTTCTCTAAACTTCCATCCCATGCTTCATCTTATATGAATTGCACATCTCTATTGATTATGACCTTCTTGGTTAATGGATTCTATAGTTTGTATGCCTTGGATTCATCATTGTATCCAACAAATATACATTCCCCCCCCTTGTTGTTCAACTTCTTCCTCAACTCATTTGGGACATGGGCATATGCCACACACCCAAATACTCTCATGTGAGTGACACTACGCATTCTTCCACTCCATGCCTCTTCAGGAACTATGTTCTGGACACTTTTGGTTGCTGCCTCTTCCACTTGAGCTTGAAGGGCTGCTTCGTCCACCTCTGTGTGGGCTTCTTCTTCTTCCTCTAGCATATGATCTTCCTCTACCTCTACCTTGACTAAAGGAAACTTGTGTCTTGAAGGCATGCTCCAATGGGGAGCTTATTGCTCTATTTAGTCTATGTTCATGAGAAATCAGTGATGCATGAAGCTCATCCACTGAGAACTATGAGAGATCCTTTGTCTCTTCTATGGCCACAAAAATGGCATCAAACCTTGTTGGCAAACTTCCCAAAACATTCTCAACTACTCTGCTTTCTTAAAGTGTCTCATCATGAGACCTCATTTGAGTAACAAACCCAATTACATGTGAAAAAAATGAGTCTACATTCTCAGAATCTTTCATACAAAGTGTTTCAAAATCTCTTCTCAACATTTGTAGTTTTGCTATATTGACTTTTTCCATGCCTTAGTAAGATGTGTGGAGGGTGTCCCATGCTTTCTTGGACTTCGTTGCTGCTGTAACCCTCGGTAAAATACATTCATGAACTGCTTGAAAAATGTAGAAGAGGTATTTCACATCCTTCTTCCTATTGTTCCTCAACAATTTTTTTTTTCTTGAGACAATGCATTATATGCTGCTACATCTACTACTTCTTGAAAACCATTCTCCACCAAATCCCAAATGTCTTGAGATGATAATAGGGCCTTCATTGTAATAGCCCAATAATCATAATTTTTTCCATTAAACTAAGGTATCTAAGGATTAGTCAAGCTTGTGCTTGATGTTGGCATTTATGAGTGTAAAAACATTTTCTACCTACTAGTAGATTCACTCTAAAGGAAAAAAACAAACTTCCCTCAAAACAATTTTAACTACTAGTAAAAACACTTGTTTTTACACTAGCAGAGTTTAACCCGCTTTGATACCATGTTAGAAAGAATTTATGGGGGCAGAGGAGAAGAGTCTCACTCCGAATTCAGTTGTGGCAAGGTAAGTCTTATGAGAATTCAGTTGCGTCGAGGTAAGTCCTATTTTGCGGCATGGAAATCACAACTACACATAGGCTTAATAAAACAAATGAAATAACTGAATGTAAAACATGGTAAAATCAAAAGGGTTGCGGTAAATTTGCTCATGAAAGTTTAATACCATATTATATGTCAAAAAATAAGGAAATTACATTCATGTGATAAATGGAGGTTGCAGCTCCAAGTGAAAATAAAAAAGACTTACTATGATTTAAGAATCACTGGGGTTGTGGAGAAAATGTTTGTAAAACTCCATAAAACTAGTTTTGACTCGTCCACCAATATTTCCTCCACGATTTTCTCCTCACTATCTCATAGACTCTCGCTCTCTAACTTGCCCAACAATGCAAATGACTTTTACATTCATATTTATCTCAACATACAAATTTGGCATTAATACATGACAGAGAAAATAATTAATACACAGCATGGGCAATTTTACATAGTAATTGGTTTTTTGAACTTGTAGGTGTTGTGGAGTGTGGGTATCAGTTGCGAGTGAATGCTTTCCCATATCTATTTACCAAAATTTATTAAATGCCTTAAACTCTTTGTTATGTAACAGAATGGTTAGCATTGTACTTTTTCTCTGACTTCAGTCCTTTCGCTTGTAAACAAATTCACAATCATGCAATAGTTGACTAGGCAAGCATGTTGCTTGCCAGTGTGTTTAAGACGGTGGTCGGAATTAATATTTCCAAAATTATTCATTACACACATAATATATGGAAATTGAACATGCTTAGAGATGATATTAACATTTCTCCAACCACTGAAAATATAGTTAACACATACATATACTTTAACTATCATATAATTTATAATTTAAGACTTCAAATAGCTTTTATCTTATATTTGACCTTTTATTTATTTTTTGAAGGTAAATAGATTATGGTTACAATATAATGTTTAGATGAATGAAAATGTGTATCTTACTAAAATTAAAGTAATCACCAAAAACTTAAATTTAATGAAATAAGTTGAAAATTTGTAAATTTCGAATATACATATTTACACTATAAGGTGGCTTTTCTGGGAAGAATCCTCTTAGATGCCACTTTGCACCATTCTGCGGCATCAGATCCATTGTTAAACTATTGAACAATTCTCTTCCCTCTATTAATACAATTTCAACTGAATGAATGACAACATGTAACCCTGTCCAGATGGTGAGCTTCACTTTGGAATTTTCGTTATCATTTTGTAGAGGAAAACTCTGTTTCTACGGTTTCTGAGACAATTGGATCCCATAATGTTGGGTCACGCAATGGAAAGTTGATAAGATCAAAACCTTACTACAACACCATCTTAGAGCTCGAAGGCGTGACCTGCAAGGATGAGAGGGTTTTCAAGCTTAGCTTCATGGAATTTGGCCTTCGCGAAACAATCTTGCCTTTCATTTCGAACTACACCACTTCACAGTCCCTTAACCTTTCAACAAACCGTTTAACTAGAAAGATCCGATGGAGCCCCAATTTCTGGTCAGTATTGTAGTCCTAAACCTTTCTGTCAATGAGATCATGAGTCTGATTAACAAGCAACATTCCCCATAGCTTACCTTATTGACGAAGCTAAGTGCATTTGATGTATCAAAGAACATCCTATAACATATGATAATGCTAACTGTTGTCAATAAAAGTGGGATTTTGTCATGCTTCAATGTGATTTATTGTGTGGGAAATAAGGAATTGTATGGATACCCATTACCAACAACCCAAAAGCCACAATCTCTCTATGATGGCCCTTGTAAGGATCAAATTAGCAAGCGCTATGCTAAACATGGTTTTTCGATTTACTGTTGTTTGCATTTGGTTACGTGTGATGGAGCAAGGACACATTGCAGAAGAGGGCAAGATCACGTATCTAATTCCTAAATATTGACAGCAGATCTAACCCAAGTTTGAAACCTTTCATTGTCATTTTTCTTGCTGATAAATTCATTCTCCTTTAATTTGGTTGTTTGGGTACTGTTTCTCATCGAGAATACAAAAGAAAAAACGTAAGTGAAGTGTTATCAAGTCTATTGGGAATGGTCTACTAATATAGTCAGTTTTATTTTACATCTCTTCACTATACTAATTGATGTTGAATCTTACAGAATTTTATGTTTGCACATGAAATTCAAATGTTCGCACATTAAATTCAAACATGAGTAGTGATGAGCCCCGGAAATGGGTAATTATATGGGCTCATTCATAGAGTGAATTCAGTTAGTCATTATGCCAAAAAGTCTAATGTGTATTTTATGCAGTTTTTTGGTCAATTTTGAGACAAAATAAAAGGTTTAATGAACACTTGGCAGCCAAATTCATGGAAGAACAAGGGAGAGGAATTGTAGGAAGGTGTCCCCTTCATTTATGAGCCCTTACCTCGAATTCTCCATCAAAAACTCGAAGCACAAGGGGCAGCCAAGCAAGTCAAGTAGGACTGCTGTTAACTGCAAGTTTTGGCAGCCGAGTTCCTAAAGTTTAGGAGAGCTATTGGGGTCCTCAATTTGTATAAATAAGAAGGCTTAGGGCCTCATTTGAGTTAGTTAGATTTTAGTCAGATGGTAGTTAGATTTTAGTCAGTAGGTCAGTCATTTTGTTAATCTATTTCGCACTTTAGTGCAGCTCTGTATCATCACATTTTCAAGCTTCTTTATAGACAGTTTTTGGGATGTAACTATATATATATATATATATATATTAATAGTTTTTAGGTCAGATTAGGTCAAAATAGCTAGATCTTTGGTTTTCCTAGTCTTAGTGGATTAGTTTTGGAAAATAGTGTGCAAAACACCTGTGATACCTCCCTATCTATCTTTCCTCTATCAGACAACCTGCTCCAGCCCCCTAACTCAGATTCCTTCCCTTCATTCACCACATTTTCTCACTTTGCCCTAATTCCTACATCCTTGTACAACATTGCTTCCTCCATCCTCGAACAAATCCAATCGCCTTAATCACTCCTCAACTTTGTTCACTAGGTCCTAGACCCCTTCACATCCTCGTCCAACCTCCATTTCAACTTTTCCACCCTTTTTCCACCATCAACCCTCCAAAATCCTCTTTCGGAACATCCTGTAAAACCCCTGCAGACTTCCTGTAGAAGATCATGAGAGCAGTTTTTCGAGATCTGATCTCTGTGAAACTCTCTAGAAGGGTGTTAGGGACCCCTTAGGCCCTCTTCTCACCTTCCCAACCTCCTGTAAGCGCCTACCCCATTTCCTTTTGCCAGTCAGCCTCTGCACAGTCAAAAACAGTTAAAGCACATGCATAATAATTCTACAAGATTACTCAAAAATCAAAAAAGATATTTTCTCTAGATTTTATTGTAGAAGTAGCTTAGTAACATGCATTTTACCTTTCTAAAAGTCAATGGCATCCATTTCCACCGCTTTCATATCTTTTCTTGTACTAGTAGGGCTAGTCAGTAAAAACTAGTGTTTGCTAGGATTTGCATTTCTTTTCAGCTTTCAGCTTCTTTCTGCAAGTAGACTAGCCTCCTTTGAGTTAGATTTTATCCATCACAGTTAAAATATTCTTATAAAAATTCATAGAAGTTGGCTTAAGCTCCTAGCGGACTTGTGACAGCCTGTGGCAAGAGCTAGTACTTGTGCATATAGCACTGTCGCTTCCAAGTTTGTTACGAACAACCGGGTTGATAAAAGTAAAGAAGGGAGTCCCAGGAGTTGCAGCATTATTGCTACAATACTGGAGCCCACCATATTTTTGGCTCCATTGCCGGGGAAGTGTCAGAGTACTTGTGATTGTTGCTTTTCTTATATTTTCTACTACAACTTTTTGCTCAGTAGTTTATTTCAGCAAGAATAGAGTAGTTGTTTCTTTTCCATTCTGCAATTTCATTTCCACAAAAGTAGATTAGACATTTCCTGCTTTTATTTCATTTTAGCAAGCGTAGACTAGATATTTCCCGCTTTCATAGATTAGCATTTCAATTCCGCAATTTCAATTCTACAAGCGTAGATTAGCATTTCGTTTCTGCAATTTCAATTCTACAAGCGTAGCTTAGCATTTCATTTCAGCAACATAGATTAGTCATTTCCTGCTTTCATTTCAATTATGCATTTTCATTTCAGAAAGATAGATTTTAGTTAGTTGCATTCAATCTATTTTAGTTTTTATAGGTAAAAGCAGAAAGAAGAAACAAAAATCAACCAAAAAGATTTCCTTTCATGCCTCGTACGAGTAGAGATAATTTAGAAAAATGTTTGCACAACACCCCCCATTGCTCCACACAGCCAACATTCTCTCTTCTTCGATCGTTGTGATTAAGAATAACCCTTAGTTGGACAACAAGACATATTTAAAGAACGTCTAGGGGGGAAGAAGAAGAAAACATTCATTTGAAGCAAATGGCTAAAAATAGAAATGTTGGGAGCAGTACCTTTTCTTCCAACTCATCCATTGGAGGCGAAATTGGAAACATGTGGGAAGATTGCAAGAGCGAGATAAGGCAGATGGTTGCCATGCAAATGAATACCTTGCGGATCCAAAGGAAGCAAGAGGAAGTCGAGAGGGCTTTGGCCATCTTTTGTCCTGGGTGCACAAGAAAGCATCCTAGGAACAAATGTCCATTGCACTCTATAAAAGAGTGTTTTGTCTGTGAAAAAGACCATCCTATGAACCAATGCCCTTCCTTTCCTGGACTTAAAGCTGCATATCAGAGGGCCAAAGGAGCCACTAAACCACTCTATTTCATGAACCAAAGGGGGCTACATGGACCCAGAACTTACCAGGAGGGAATGCAAGGGACATCTCAGACCTATTACAACCCCTGTCAAGCCACTTACATGCCTTCTTGGGGTCCCCCTACTCATCCTTCCTGGTCCACACCTCCTCCTTGGTCCTTCACATCTCCATATTATGCCCAACCAGCTACTCATCCATTTCACCCCTACGCTCAACCACAGCCTCAGTGGAATGCACCTCATCAGGGGTGGAGGCCCCAGTACAACACTCCTCCCACTCCTTTTCCTCCACCACTTTCTCAACCGTAACCATCACCTCCTACTCCACCAAGGCAGCCCCAAATGCCTGCTCAGCCGAACCCAAACCCAAATAACAGGCAGGCTCAACAAGTATATAGTAGGAAACTACATGCCCAACCACAACTCCATCCACATCCATCTCAAATATACACCCCCATTCAACTACCCGTACCACCATCTACAAACCTGCACATTGGATTAGCTCAACGCAATTGCAATGGTGAGGCACAACATGTCCAAATAACTCCTCTTGAGCTCAATGATATTCACAATAGATCAGGAAGAGTATTGCAAAAAAGAGATTATATTGATAGCATTGGAGGACCACATCCAGCAAAAGAAGATTCAAAAGAGGAGATCAAAGAATCATGTGTTGCACTTGATGAAGAGAAGACATCAGAGTCAGAGATCGAAAGATCTCCCTCATGGTTACCATCAAATCCTCCATGTATTCAAGAGAAAAATCAGTAAAAAGAGGAATATGTGAACGTCATGATAGAAGAAGATATGGAGAATGATCCAGATCAGCAAAAGGACCAACGATATCAGAGCTATATTGAGATATAGTTCTAGACAGTCATTAAGTTGTAGCACTACTCTCTTCCTCAGTTATGTTTGATCCCTTCAAAGTCAAATCATTTGGTCTCTAAAATTTAGATACCTGTCAAAGCATGCATTTCAATCCTCCACATCATTTTCTCTCTAATTTCGATGTGCACATGGCTCCATTGGAAGTATTCTTCTACTTGAAAATGATTTTGTTTTTCAAGTAGGGTAGGGTGGGAAAAAAGAAAAAATGAAAATAAGAAGAAAATAAAAATCTAAGGTGAATACCTCTTGGAAGGCGCCTCATATTGGCTCAGTGATTGAAAACCTCCATGAGGCAGTCAATGGGTTGGAAAGAAGAGAAAAGAAAAAAAAAGAATAAGATCCCTGGGTGAAAACCTCCCTTGGAGGTGCCCAGGGAAGGCAATTAGGGTGTAAACCTCCATGAGGCTCCTTAGTTGTTTTCAAAAAAAAGAGAAAAAGAAAGAAGAAAAGAAAAAAAGAAAGAAGAAAAGAGAAAAAGAAAAATAAA
Source organism: Pinus taeda (assembly GCA_000404065.3). Classification (NCBI taxonomy): domain Eukaryota; kingdom Viridiplantae; phylum Streptophyta; class Pinopsida; order Pinales; family Pinaceae; genus Pinus; species Pinus taeda. The sequence continues at coordinate 88,332 of APFE030360798.1, read as the reverse complement.
CCTAATTTCTGTTGAATAATTGTAGGGTGCAGGACATTTCAGGTTAGGAGGATCGCACAAAACTAAGATAGAGGTCAGCACCAGGCTGCAAGCATCCCTAACAATCCATTCCTCCATGACCACTATCCTTTCCCAATATTTGGTCTCATTCGGACTGAGATTTCACCTTCTACAGGAAGTTATGTATCTTCTACAGGAAGTTCTGTGTTTTCTACAGGAAGATCTTATAGAGCCTGCAAACAAGCCAAAATTGATCTCCGAAGAAGACCCGAAGGTTGGGAATCTGTCCATGAGGCCTGTCAACATCCATGTTTCCATCCCTCACCCTTCTCCATCATTTTTTCTACCTCATTGTGCTTCTTTTCTGAAAACTGTGTTTTCTACAGGAAGTTACTATAGAAATTACAGGAAGCTAGAAATGGATTTTAAAAAGAAGTTTGAAAAACATGGAAGCTTCATAAAGGGTTCATAAATCCTCCTACAATCTTCAAACCTCTCTCCCATCAATTCCAAGTCTGTATTATAGCCCATGCTCATTTTTTCTTACTGTGCAAAAAACTGCAGAATGCTTTGAAACAAAAATACATAGAGCAGAAATTTGCTTTTTCCCTAACTTGAAAAATGTGCATCTATTTAAAAATCTGTTACATGAGGAGTTGTATAGGGATGATGGCATCATGCCTAAGCAATTTCAGCCGATTCTAGTGCACATTTTCCAAGAAATCAGCCTTTATCACCTTCAGCCATTTTTGCATTTTCTCCATATCCGTGCATCCATTTCAAAACTTGTTTCATATATAGATGCATATGGGTGATAGTAACCTGCCCAACCAATTTCAGCCAATTCCAGTGCACGGTTTCCGAGAAATTGACCTCTGTCATCTTTAGCCATTTTTAGTTTTTCTCGAAATCCGTTCATCCATTGACCATAATTTTGCTATGGGAGGTGCATAACGATGATAGAACCATGCTCAAAAACTTTTAGGTCAATCTGATCTATCATTTGGGAGCTATGGACAAAACAAGTCGCTATCTTGCAAAAATCTAGCATGAGCAGCATGAGGGTGCAAATCTGAACATTCAAACAGACTCATGTAGCTTAGATCCAACCAGAGTATACCTACACAAGAAAAATAGCCATGTGTCAACAACCAAACTAGCATGCATCTAGAGAAGCAAAGGCATGCAGCAAAAGGAAAGGTCACAACACCTCACAACAAACGCATCTGACTTCCAGGTATGTCACTAAACCCATTCCTCTGTTGCATGAATGTAATTTAAGAACTTCATGGACAATGATATGGTTGTGATTAAACAAGATCGGTGGCTAGCTAACTAGCCACCCTCATCCAGTTTAGACAGCGACTCGTCTAGTTCAAACAATGCTCAGTGGGTGCAATCGGCACGTGTGCTCAGCCATCTCACGAAGAAAACTTAAAACAAGTAGTGGTGGATATTTAAACTCCAACGTAATTGATGGAAGTGATTACAAGTAGAGAACATACTGTTCATAATAACAATGCAGTGTGGACCAACGGTTTGCATGGGGCCAATGTTCACTTGGCCAGCTCACCCTCCATTAATGGAAGTCTCCATAAACAGCGAAACGAACTCATCTTTGAAATACTCTCACCACTATTGTTTCCACTTTATCATCGTCCCTGCAGCTGCAAGAAGATCCATACCACCTCCATAGCAGTGAACCATTCTTTCTCGGCCATTTTTCAAAACCCTCCTGCTTATCGACATTCTATAGCAAGCTATAATAGTTCTACAGGAACTGGGAGCCTTCTATAGGAAGGGTTTTATAGGAAAGGCAGAGAACCGCTCTGCAGAAAGAAAAATTTCTTGCGGTGAAAGAAGATGACAAACAATGGAAAGATAGAGATCTAGAAATTTAATGATAAAAGTTTTGAGTTGTGGAAGCTCAAGATGGATGATCTATTCGTTGGTAAAGATCAGTGGATCATGGTATATCTGAGTACTAAGCCAATGGAAATGTCAGCAGAATGTTGAGTGAAGTTGGATCAGAGGGAGTGATTCCATGAGTATGAGAAATATGATGGTGGTGATGTTTTCTTAGGGGATTACAGGAAGGCCACAATCATTGGACGTGGAAAATTCAAGCTGAGGTTATAAGGTGGAAGGATTATCACAGTTCATGATGTTATGCATATTCCTGCATTGGCCATAAATTTGATTTCAGTAAGAAAGATGGATGATGCAGGTGTAAAAACAGTGTTCAAGAAAGATACTTATAAGATGGTTCAAGGAGCACTGTATTGATGTAGGGAGTTCGGATTGGAAATTTTTACAAGCTTTTGTGTAGCACTATTATTGATAGGTGTAATAATTCTATTGTTCATGAAAGTGGAGCAAAATACCTAGTGGTCTCCAGAGAAATGACCATGACATGGAATCAAAGGCTTGGAAATATTGGAGAGAATGGAATTTTAATACTGCATGGTAATGGTATGGTAGAAGGTATATCTAATTTCTCTCCGGATTTCAATTTTTATGAAAATTATGTATATGGGAAGCATAATCGAGTGACTTTCTCCCCTAGTGCTAAGAGGGCAAAAGGGATATTAGAGCTTGTGCACAATGATTTGTTTGGACCTATGTCGGTTCCATCATTGGGTAAGTATGTGTACTATGTCTCATTTATAGTTGAATTCTCAAGGAATACATAGATATATTTCCTTAGGTATAATTTTGAAGTCTTTGACAGGTTTAAAGAATTTAAGTCTCTTGTGGAAAATCATACAAAGAAGAAGATCAAGGTGTGGAGGACAGATAATGGTGGAGAGTTCTACAAGAAGGAATTTCAAGAGTTATATAAGAAGTGTGGTATAGCAGGATAGAAGAATACTCCATACATAAATCAGAAAAATGGAGTTTCATAAAGGATGAACAGGAAGTTGATGGGAAAGGCAAGAAGCATGCTCAATGGTGTCGAGTCAGGACAAGAATTTTGGGTAGAGGTAGTGGAGACTGCATGTTACTTTTTTAACAGATCACCTTCATCATCGTTGGAGGATAAGACTCCACATAAGGTATGGATTGGTAAGAATCCCTCTCTTTCACATATGAGGGTATTTGGCTGTGATGCGTATGTACATATTCCAAAGGAGAAAATAACCAAGTTGGATAGTAAATTTGAAAGGTGCATCTTTATTGGGTATAAGGATGGTTAAAAAGGTTATAAGATTTGAAACCCAGAAACAAGGAAGGTTGTGTATAGACGAGATGTGGTTTTTAGAGAGGTGAAAGATGTTACTAAACATGAATTCATACCAAAGGAACTTGAGAAGATAGAGTTTGAGCTAAAGGAGGACGAATCAAACTCTACAACATAAGAAGAATCATAAGAGGAAGGGCCAAAAACTCCAATTTTGAGAAGATAAATTCAAGAAGGAAGGTAGTGAGAAAGGTATAGCCCATTAAATTTCTGTTCAAATTTTTCTTTATCTACTACTGATGATGATCCTAGAACTCTCAGGGAGGCAGTATATTCATAGGATGGAAAAATTTAGAAAGAGACGATGTTTGATGAAATGACATCTTTGGATAAAAATGAGGCTTAGGACCTCATGGAGTTGTCATCTCGAAGGAGACCCATTGGAGGAAAATGGGTAATTAAGAAGAAGATTAACGTAGAAGGAAAAGTGGAGAAAAATAAAGCTTTGTTGGTAGCAAAAGGTTATTCCTAGGTGCGATATGTTGTAGCTAAATTTTTCCAACTGGAAATAACAAAGCTCCTGAAGCATAAATGTTAGGTCCCTATAATACTTCTGTATTCCCCTTATTGTTATTAGTGTAGCCTTGTATTTTTATTTGTGTGCCCATGTATCCCCCATGTTGTTATTATTTTTCCCCATAGAAGTCCGCTTTTGTTATTGTTGTGCCCTTACATCATTATTGTTATGTAGGCTATGATTATACTATGACCCCTTAAAATACTATATATACCAAGGAGGTCTAATAATTTGAAAAATCCAAGAATTTTTCTTTTATGGAATGTAAAGGAGGTTTACCCCTCGAAGAGGATAGTTTTTTAGTCATTGACATATCTTTTCTATGAGCTGATTGCATAACATTTGGGATTAGAGCTTTGGATTCTAGGGTTTTGCTTCTTCAAATAGACCATCTTTAAATTTTCACTATAATGCTTTTTTTTATGAGGCTTCAAAAGATGAATTTTTTACCATGTGCAAAAGATATATTTGTGAAATTCATGTAAACATTTCAGAGCTTGGTTTTCTATATTTTCAGAGATATGATATGATCGGAAATTGATCTAAGATAATTAATAAGGTATTGCAGACTCATGTGCATGGATGTGCCCATGTTATTCTGTGCAACGGATCGATAAGATTGTGAAATACATAGGAAATGAAGCAGTAAAAGAAAAAATAATGGGAAACACATATAAACAAAACAATTTTAATAAGGAGTTCACCCAATACTTATGGGTTACGTCTCCTGGTCTAGCCTTAAGTGGTGGCCTCTCTATTATGTCTTCGCAGCAGACTTTTTACAACATTGAGCTCAATTTAAGTCTCACTCAACAGATACAAATCAGTAAAACTGTACTTGGATCCCCCAAGTCTCTTTGAGTACACAGAATCTCCTCACTGACTCTCGGTCTCTATTGACTACAATAGTATGAGCCCAATCTGAAACTCAATACATGAAAGGTGTGCAGAGGAGTTCGCTTGAACCTCTCAAGCCTTCTCTGGTGTACATAGACTATTTGACTCTCTCTATCTACACTCTGGCTCGGTGCTGCCTTTGATTCTTCAGGTCAACTCCTAACTTGCTTCTTCTCTGTACTTTCAGCTTACTGCCTACCTACCTTTTCTCTCTATCAGTTTGTCACTTTAAAGCCAATCTGCTTCCTGACTGCTCGTTTCTGCTTCCTGGCTTTCTGGTTCCCCTGCCTCTGTCTGTTTGAATCCCTCTATCCTACGTAGTCAATCACTGTATAATGCCTCACAGGGACGTGGCCACCTGTTTCATAATGGATGAGTTTCAGTTATGTTGGACATATTTGAAACGACCATTTTTTTGTTAACTCCAAGAATGCCCGCGAAACACGACCTTCTGCCAATGCATCATCCATATCGGATTTCAAATCCTATGTGATCTTTCTTTATAATCTTATCAAATTTGTTCATCCATTGGATCGTGTCTCTGTCGTTGATCTAGGGGCCCTAGATCCTACGGTTGTTGTTCATATCGGGCGGTTGAGTAGCACGATGTTTGCTCATCCGATGAGAGTAGTTCTCTCTCTCTTCTGCCAAGACACGTGGAAATCATTGTATGGAATTGGGCGGAACTCGGTTGAAATTGCTTACCACTCGAAGCCCATCTGATATCCAACCGGTTTTGTGGAATCCCACTCTGACGGAACCGAAACAATATTTTCTGTGATTTATACTTCTTTCAGGTACGGGTGCTCTGGACTTCTCTTCACTGAGAGGTTTGCCCCGTGATATGCAATTAGTGACTTTCCACTAATCGCATATCGGAAACTACCTCTGCTACTTAAATTTGTCCTTGCATTTTCTAGTTGGTGTCAACATGCGTTACCATGGTCCGTCGCTCTACACGCTAGATCAACGACCCTCGTTGATTCGTGTTGATCGTCGTTGCAACTGTCTGAGGATTCCCTCTGATAGCATGATCTTCATAAGACTTCAAATCTTTGGCATGAGTTTTAAAGAGTTCATGAAACTTAGAGAGTGTTCTAGGATCCATTTTGGATCACGCCTTCCCACTGAAAAAGCTTTTGGACCACCAAAAGTTGGTTTTTAAGCATCAATCAAGTGAGGATATAGATTCCTCACTTGCCCAATTTCTATCCATCTTGCACTACTTTGTTTTGAACCTTTGAGTCCAATCCTGAGGTACTCAACATCCCCTCTGCACATATTTCTCACCTTCTTGTCCAGAATTGTATCTTCCTACAATTCATTGAGATATTCAAACAACAGATAATCAATAGAAGGCAATTGACTGTGCTCTTTAGGATCTTTAATAAATGAAGGTTTAAAAGTTCTCAAGATTTTTACATTAACTACTTAATAGATGCACATGTAAGCTCGCAAATCAAGGAAAAAAGCATTCTCACCGATTTTCTCAAGTATCTTGAAAGGTCCATACCTTATTGGCTTCAACTTCTTACTTTCTCCTTGCATTCTTTCCTTACTGATATACAACCAGAATTGATCACAATTTGGAAACTATACTCAATTTGATGCTTATCATGCCTTGCCTTATACTTGGCTTGGCTCTTTTCCAGCTGTTCCTGCACTTCCTGGTGAATTTCCTAGATTTGTTCAATGAACTTGGTTTCTTTGTCCACATCACTATGTCCATCAACCGTTATGTTTTTACCAATAACAAAATCCAAGGGAGACCTTGGTATGAAACCAAAATAGGTCTCAAAAGGAGATCTTTGCGTAGAAGAATGTTTAGCACGGTTGTAAGCATGTTGCACATAACATAAATGTTCATCCCAAGATTTGGGATGCTTGCTGCAATAACCCCTGAGCAACTGGATCACTGTCTTGTTGACCACCTCTGTTTGGTCATCCGTTTGCAGATGGAAAGTTGTGATCTTCTTTAGTTTGGTGTCCATCAATTCCCACAAACTTGAACAAAATTTCCCAACAAATCAAGAATCTCAATTACTTACAATGGAAGTGGATAATCCAAAATGAACCCATACATGCTAAAAGAACAACTTTGTTGTTTGTTTAGCTATAATCTATTTGTTACAGGGTATTAAAATACACATTTTGCTAAACCTATCCACAATAACATATAAATAGTCGTGACCTTTTCTAGATTTAGGTAGTCCCCCAACAGTGTCCATGGAACACTTTCCCAAGGATGAGAAGGAACTAGTAGTGGAGTGTACAAGCCTAGTTTTCTATTGTTGGGCTTGCTTTTGGCACACATGGGAGCAATGTTGATAGCTTAACATAAAGGTTTTCTCTTTTCAAAACATCTAGAGTCTGCTTTACATGCTTCAAATCTTCTTCCCATGTCTTACTAAATACAAGAATGTCATCTAGTTATACAATGAAAAAATCATCAATAAAAGGCCTGAGTACATCATTCATTACTCTCATGAAAGTAGCAAGAGCATTAGTTAAGCCAAAAGGCATAACTAACCACTCATACAATCCCTGCCTTGTTTTGAAAGCAGCCTTCCATGTATCTTGCTCTGCGACTCTAACCTAATGGTAGCCACTATGTAAGTCCAACTTGGAAAAGCAAACAACTTCTTTCAAATGATCTAATAGATCATCTATGCAAGGAAGGGGATAATGATTTTTTTATCGTTATCTTATTTAGTGCTCGGTAATCAATGCACATTCTCCATGAGCCATCTTTCTTTCTCACCAAGACAATTGGAGACCCACATGGTGATGTGCTAGGTCTTATGAACCCTTTATCGAGTAGCTCCTGTACCTGCTTCTTGATTTTTTCATTCTCTAAAGAAAACAACCAGTACATTCTGATGTTAGGCAATGGAGCATCTTGCTGCATATTAATATCATGTACTATTTCCTTTTTGGGTGGCAGACTTTTAGGTTCTTGAAATAGCATATCATATTCTGAAACAACTTTTTCTAAATCAACGTGTTGTTTAGCATTACAGCCTTCAAATACATTGGTTTTATCAGGTTTCTTTTCCTTTGCAACCATCAATAAAAAAAAATTGCATGAATTTACAATTCTTTTCATCTGCCCTAATTTTATGAGGGTATAGTTATTCTTGAGTTTATGAGCTCTTACAATATATTTGATTCCATTTTTAACAAGTTGATAGTTATTTTCAGCTCTATAGAAAATGGATTTTCTATCATACAAGTAAGGACTTCCTAAAATAGTTCCACATATATCCAAGGGAACGATATCTAACTCAACGTCATCTACAAATGTTGACCCAAAAGTAAACCTAAGTTTACATTGTCTAGTCACTTGTAGCTTTGCTTTATCACATACCCAACCCAATGGATATGGCTTCTTATGGGGTATGGTTAGTAATCCCATCTTATTTACAATTGTTTCAGAAATTAAGTTTACTTGTGAGCCACTATCAAACAAAGTATCAATCTTTTGATGCTTGGAAATAACTCTATTATGAAAAAGCTCATGTCTTTTCCTCTCATTTTCTTCATTATCAGTAGATTGTGCAAAATTACTAATCGATTCTTCATAATTTTTACCTTTTATACCTATGGTTGTGATTGTTGTTTCATCCCTTGAGTTTGACCCCAAATATTTCTGAATATCTGCAGCAATGTTCTCCTTTTTTCCACTGAATTTATTGGGTTTTAGCTCTGGATGCAAAATCCAACAGTGTTCATCATCATGCCCATCCTTCTTGCAGTGAGTGAATGAAGGTTTGGTCTTCTATATTTCATTTGCCTTCCTCTCTTTCCATTTCTTCTTTCTCTTTTCCTTGTTCTTGCTTGCAGTGGGTTTTGATGATCCCCCAATCTTTGGGTTCACATTCTTGCCTTTAGCCTCTAGATGTGTAGCTTGAACGGATATCTCATCTATGCTAGTAGGATTAAACATGAGAATGGTGTGCTTTAAATAGTTGTGTAGACCACCTATATACTTCAACAAAGTTTCAGGTGAGTCTAAAGAAATGCCTAGAATCAAAGCTCTTTTTCTAAATTCTTGGGTGTAGCTTTGTACAATTTTCCCTTTTAATTGGTGAAGAGTTTGCCAACTCATCATAGTTTTTTGCATATAAGCTAGTGGATAGAATTATTTTTTAATGGCAGAAACAAATTCATTCCAAGTAGAAATAATTTTACCATGCTTCTTCAAATCAGCTTGTGTCTTGCCTTCAGGGGGGCCAAATATTCCATCAATATGGATTTGAAGTCTGGTTATCACGAGGTGCCTACGAAACTCTCTAATGTGTGGAAAAATTCTTTCAAATCCAAGGAGGGCCTTTTAGAATTTTTGTTCATACCTTTTGGGTTAATGAATGCCCTCGCAACCTTCATGAGATTGAGTAATGAAAACTTCTAACCCTTCAATGAATCATTCATGGTGGTGTATTTAGATTACATCTTGATCTTCAGCCAGACTTGGGGAGAGCACCTCTACCATATTCGAAAGGTCCCTTCCTTGCTGCAGTGAAAATTTTAAGAACCCCCCATAAAATTATATGTATAATAAATGGGTGAATCTCCATGGTATATAGGAAAAATGGAAGGCAATTTTATCAATAATATTATATGTATATATAATTTTTTAGCGAATCTCTCACTAGGCATGGCGAATATTTTACTTAATTATAAAATCTTGTAAGATCTTTTCGAGTCTTTCACTAAATAATAAAACTTTGTAAAGTCCTAGTGAATCTTAGCATGTGAACTCTTAGAGAATTTTTTGAAAAAGTATAAAACCATATATGGCAAGAGCCACATGGTGGCAATATCACTATTTTTTTCACATTTCCACGACATCGAATTTGTTTATAAAATTATAAAGAAGCCAACCAAGTCCCTTATAATATGCAGGTAAGCTTATAACAGAGTCTAATACCTCTACTATGCTTCTCTTCATTCAAGTGTCATAACTCTTATGCTTAACACTATGAATCACAACTCTCTCAGAACTCAACTCTATAGTGTAATTAAAACCTTTGGAAATTGAATCTGACAACTCTATAAAAAGGATTAGTTAAATAGAAGCTTTTGTGAATGTGCCCACTAACTATACACTAATTAATAAAGAATAACAAGTAGTGTAATGAATTGTTTCGAGTTATTTATTTACAAGTTGTAAAGAATGTAGTGGAATGGAAAATATTACTTAGGCAACCCTTCAATATTTTCTATTAATATGTTTGTGCATGTACATATGAATGATAGCATCTGAACCTCGTAGCTATGGTGGGGAAACTAGGGAACCCAAATCTTGGAAGATATCTCATACCAAATCTGAGAAAAAAATCAAAATGGGAAAAAATCAAAATCTATAAATCAAGCAATGAATTGTTTACAAATCAAATACAATTCCTTTAACTAACAGTTAAATTGTGGTGATATATTTAAATATTTAGTAAGAGGGAAACTTCAAACCATGGAATATTACCTTTGTCATTACTGTAATCCCTCAGTGACTAAGATTACAAATCAATACTTATGGAAAGATTGTAAAAAATTTTGTGAAATAGTAAAGCATAACCTCTATTTTCAAGCAACAAAATGAATACATTGTTACATCAAGAGCCATAATTGATACATAATAAATGAATCAAGTCCTTGTATGGCACAGGCTTGTTTCACAACCTCTATTTTCTCAATAACAAAATCAAGACATTGTATGTGGTTATTGACAAAAGGAAACTGCGTTCTAATTTGGAAGAGGAGCTTATCAAAAGACATGGATTTATTCAAAGCTACAAAGCCTAATGGGTTACTGAAAAATAAGTTGGAATATGGGATCATAATACTTAAATTGAAAAATTATGCTTTCCTTTTAGAAACATTATAGTTATACAATGTTTTTTGAAAGCATTAGAATTTGAAATTGGGCCTTTCTATCAAGACAAATTTTCATTAACAGAATGTACTTTCCTACCTGAAACGTTATAGATATCCAAGAAAATGGAAATCATAAGGAACTTTAGCATAATGTACTTTTCCTAACATTCTTAAAGATTTAGTTCCCCAAGTCATCAGGTAACTTTCGAAGGAAATGACAGTTAGTAATAGTCCAATTCACAATTGAATATGTGTCACAAATACAAAGGGGCATCTCCTCCAAATCACAAAAGTGATCTAGGTTAAAATATAGCATTATTGGAAGCTTAATTCTTGACTGGGTGTTATTGAACCCAAAATTTTTTCCAATCTTCACTAAAAGCTTAAAGATAGCTTCTCTAAGTTCTACATGACTTTACTATGCTCTTGAAGTGGGGGCACATGCAGTCTCTCCAAGTGAATAGTCTTAAACTAAGTGAAGATAAGGCCAATAGATGATTCAGTGTGGATCTCTTTGACCCATAATTGAATACTATGTCTCTCTTGAACCCATAATTGAATACTATTAGGACTTTCAAATTTTTCATGGAACTCATAAATGTTGGAAGAAAGCATTTGCTTCCAGAAAAAAATAAAACTAAAGCTTTTGCTTGAGGACAATTGATGTCACACCACTAATACTTCTCCATGGAATCTGTATACGTAAACCACATATGCAGAATTCCATTAGAATATTGTGTTTATTGAATACACAAATGAAATCATTGCATTTCTTTAAAATATATTTTGAAATCAAAATTACTGAAATATTAATCATAAACCTAGTGGGTGTAGGGGAAAATTCACCATTCATTCACAGAAAGCATAAAAAAAAACCTAATTTACTACTATATAACCCAAGAAAAATATATTACTTGAGAACATCCATAACCACCCTTCCAATACACAATATGTTCTATTTCTGCAGTTAGAAAAATTACCCAAATTACAATCTGTTTACTCCAGCCTATGTTGGAAAGTTATAGAAGGATGACCAGTGCAATCAATCCATTCTTTTTAGCCCTGGATTTGTTTCAGTTTAAAACAGAAGTATATAAATATACTTGTCCAATGTCTATTCTTTAACCATTCACCTTAAGATGTTTTTACAATATAATTTCCTTAGTCTATTTAATATATTCATTATCATAAAAACCAACATATATCCATTTAACTCCACATCTACCACTCTTAGGGAGATGAAATCTATTTATCCCTCTGAGCCCCAGAATTAAGATGGATCTAAGATGATAGAATTTCCCCTTTAAATAGTCTATGCTCACATGAATACCATGGTATTACCATGCGTCAATACCATGGGTTATCATAAACCTGGAGCTTAAAAGTTACTATTAGTAATTTATAAAGATTAATAAAATTAATAGTTGATTTTTATTTTATTTTTTATTTTAACCAAGCTAAAATGTTTAACATACATTAAATTACAACATCTATTTTTACTCTTGATCCACTAAGCCTCGAGAGGTATCAAATATTTTTTCACTCTATGCTAGTTTGCATATCACGATATTTGATACCTCTCGAGGGTTAGTAGATCCAGAGTAAAGATGGATCTATGCTTGTTTAATTCCCCCATTTAAATAGGCTACATTCTAGGTGAATACCATGGGTCAATACCATGTGCCATTTTGGTGAATACCATGGGTCAATACCATGTGCCATTTTTTTATTAATTCTAATATTAGGGTTAATAATGGTTTTTTTGCATGGTAGTAATAACAATCTAGTCCATGGTATTTGTCCCATAGTATTTTGCCCATAGGTTTCACTTAAATATAACACATTTTTTGAGTGTTCGTAAATATAAGGTGACTTATGGAGTAAATATAAAAAAATGTTTTATTTGTTTACCATACCTCTTGTTTATTTATATTTTTATTAATTCACCATACCTCTTTTACCAATATGGTATTTGGCCCATAGGATTCACTTAAATAAAACCTCTTTCTTGACCCTTCATAAATAGAACGAGGGTTATGGACTAAATATAAAAAGAGGTTTTATTTATTTACCATACCTCTAGTTTGTTTATATTTTTATTTATTTACCATACCTTTTCAGTAAGTATAAAAAGACGTTTTATTTATTTACCATGCCTCCACTTATATTTTTATTTGTTTACACTCTTGCATGTATATAAGGTGACTTATGGAGTAAATATAAAAATGTTTTATTTATTTACCAATACTTCTCATTTATTTATATTTTTATTAATTTACCATACCTCTTTTATAAATATGGTATTTGGCCCATAGGATTCACTTAAATAAAACCTATTCTTGAAAATGGGTGAATGGATTCACTTAAATAAAACCGATTCTTGGAAATGGGTGAATGGAAGGTTGTAACTCATAATTTCAAGGGATAAATTTACCCTTTTTACCCTATTCCTTAAAATAAGGTGGACTATTTGAGGTGATTTGTAAAAATGTACTATGATACAAAATATTCGCCCACTAAAAATTAAAAACCCCTTAATTTCGCCAAAGGGTGAACATTTCCCCTAAAATTTTCTATGACCATTGGATTTACATCCTATGAGCTGGTCTATGGGAAAAATGCTTTGATGTCCATTGAGTTTGAATATAACACATTGAGGATGGCAACCCAACTAGATTTGGATCTTAGTCATGCACAGAAAGAAAGATTGTTCTATTTGAATGGCTTGGATGAATTCAGAATGCAGGCCCTCCTACATACAGAGATAGTTCAGCTTCAGAGGAAGATCTGACATAATAAACATATTAAGGAGAAGCAATTTCAAGAGGACAATTGGGAATTGTTATATTATTCTAGTTATAAAGACTTCAAGGGCAAGCTAAGGACAAGATGGCTCAGACCTTATGTGGTGAAAGGATGCCATGATAATGGTTCAGTGCAAATAAGAAATATTGATGAAGAATCCATTCCATTACTTGTTAATGGACACCAATTGAAAATGTAAAAGAGGCTTTTATCAAAACAAAAGTTCATTGACAATGTCAATAAGACAATGATGATGGTGGAGAAAGTTCCAGCTCCTCCCTCATCAGATCACTGAAAAAGAGAAAAAAGAATAAAGATTTAGGTGAAAACCTCCATGAGGTGCTTGAGTCCTATCTTTGGGTTGAAAACCTCGTGAGGCGGCCAATGATGAAAAATAATGAAAAAATAATAAGAAGATCTCCGGTTGAAAACCTTCCTTGAGGTGCCCAGGGCAAACATCTAGGGTGAAAACCTCTCGGAGGCAGCCCAGGTGTTTTTCAAAAAAAAAAAAAGAGAAAAAAATACATAATTGTTATTTGTTGGTGGGAGAGAAAGACAATCAAGGAGCAAAGAGAAGATCCAAAGGGGACCCTACCTCACAATTATTCATCTCCTGCACTCCTTACCATGCATCCCTCCTTCAATTCCATTTTTTTTTTCACTACATTACGTCAATTTAGGCAAAGATTGTGTTTTCTACAAGATCACCTGTGTTCCTACATGATCCCCTTAAAACCTATAGGAAGAAATCCGAGGGTGAATGGTAGGTTGGTTAGGTCCCCAAAATTCATTCTAAACATAATCTAATCCCTCACCTCGTCCATTACCATCATCCCTGCACTCAACAAGAGATCAATTTCTGCCAATTATGCAAAAAAAAGGGAAAATAGAGGAGAGTAAGAGCATTACCTGAATGTCCCTTCCTCCACACACACTCCTACTCCCTTTGTTCATTCATTGTAGCATCCTCATAGCCCCAGCTAGCAACATGATTAAGAAATTTTAAGGGATCAGTAGCTACAGGTCTTCACCAGGATTATCCAGGATCTCCACAACAGCAACAACATCAAATCTTCAGGCACAGGCACCTGCAAAATCTAGGAAACCATCAATAGACAACAGAGGAGGAAGAAAAATAACAATGCAACAAATAAACAATGCAGCACCTCTGATCTTCGACAACTACAACATGGCATCGAGACCACAGGTAAGTATCCTGCTCACTCACTCATATGCATCATTTGATCAAAAGTTGTAAAGGTTATGAGATAGTTGGTTTATAAGTGAAAAGGTGGCCAATTAGAGGGCTCACTACAGATCTCACCCTAGAGCTCATTACTAGGGTCACCACACTTCCCCGAGGAATTCCATGGAGAAAAGAAGACAAAGCAGACAGTCAGGTGGCAAATTCCTTTAAGAAGGTGAAGAACCCACAGAGGATAAAAATGGAGTAAGGAGGGACAGTCTAACATACCCATGGAGTGAGGTAGGTTACCAACTCATCAAATATATCTCATGTGAGGGTAGATGCAATGCTGTTTATGGCTACCATTTTAGGATGCTTGAGAGATTAAGATTTGGGGTAGAAACGCCAGTTCACCAAAGACTCAACATACCCTATTTATTGACGTAATCACTCATAGACTCCAACAACAATGTCAAGGAAGGGACTTCCCAAAAATTGGCTCACCATGGGTTTATTAGGATCCTCATTAAGGATGCCCTCCAAAACCTCAGGACCCCTATAACATGGTCAATCGTCAGAGACTTACCAGCAGAGGATGACATCAAAACCATCACCTATGATGTTAGTCCTTCTGTTAGTGGGGAGGAGCCAAAACAAGAAGAAGAAGATACAGAGCTAGATGGGGATGAGATGGATGAAGAAGAAACTACTACAAGGGAACATGATGAAGCAGAAGAAGAAGAAGGATAAGAGAAGGAGGATGATGTTGAAACAAAGGAGGAAACGAAGGAAGAAACTGATAGAGAAGAGGAAGAACAACAAGAGGAAGAAGATAAGAAAAACAGAGAGGAAGAAGGGATTGAAACAGAAGGGGAAGAACACAAGGAGGAGTCACCTAGGGCATCTCCAGAGGCCCCTGAGAGGGAGGCAGAAGTTGTCCTCACTTCTCTCGGCACCCCAGTCAAGAAAAAAGGGAAAAGAAGGAGGCAAACCCTTCTATATTTCATAACAAGAAAGAGCACAAGAATCAAACAAGGGAAGTCACAAATATCAACAAAAATTCCTATTGAAATTGAATATTCCCCTACACCAAGGGACAGAGAAGCAATAATGAGAGATCAACTAGAGAGAGAAAATGCATGTCTGAGAGGGAAACTGCAGGAAATGGAAAACTAACTAGCATGTATCGCCAACCTCTCCTTGGAGGCCATCCAGTGTAGGATTCCAACTAAATCCTATGCTCTTTCCTCAGAGAACAATGGCTACAATTTCATATTAAAACACTAGCACAAAGGGGCACCATTCCATTTCAAGACTACAAGCAGTTTATTAATCTTTCTGATCAAAGTACACAAGAGGATAAGGCCAAAATGGCTTAGTTTTACTTGCACAACATGGCCCTCACAGGCATGAATGTTTGGGATCCTAATGCCAAGCTAGGAGATCTACAGATCTCACCTCAGAGCTCATTAGTAGGTCACCACACTTCATGACAGTTTTTGATGTAATCCATAGTTTTGATAATAAGAATGAGTTTTGTTTTGAGCCAACACTGAGTCAACTCAGAGAGCTGGAGATCTTGGGTTAGGGCCCAACCCTAGCAGCCAAAGATCCTCTTTATTGTACTTGTATGCTAGCATAGATTCATGGTTGAATTGTTCATTTTCTTAAGTAGCCATATTTCCATTACAGCACCGTAGAGTAGATTGGTTGTGCTTTAGTTTGCTTCCATTTGTGCCTTCTTTCAATTAGCAGGTTAGCAAGGAGAAAAAGATCACCATAAGGTTTTCGGTGGGTGTCTTGGCCTCACCTCCTCCCTCTAAGACCAGGACTTGAGGAAGAGACCCTTCAGCAACCCCAAAAACACAAATTACTAGTTCTCGCATGAGCTTTGGAGTTTGTTGTCTTGATTAAATACTTGGTTCATTTTATTGTCATTTTTTTCCATCACTCTCTTTCTGTAATAATATTGCACACATACTCTCATTTCCTTCATCACTTTCTTCATGCATAATTTCCTTACCGTCTGATCCACAAAAAACCTGACCAATCTTTCAACACTTTCTTCACATAGTTGACATATTCGTTTCAACACTTGACTTTATATGTTCCAAATCTCCACTATCGATTTATCACGTTTGATCAACAGCTATCGCGTCACCCGCTCACCAACTAGCTTGGCCGATCTCCACCGTTGATCAATCCTACATGATCCAACGGTTATCATGCAATCTCGCATGAATTATTGCACGACCGATCTCAGATCGAGAGCACATGAGAAAAGTGGTTTTCCCATGCTACATGTCACCCACTCATGCTAATCGTGTGAAATTTAGGAATACCACTTCCAGCTTTTAGGGCACGTGAGATACTCCTTACCACCTACGTATTCATTTCAATTTTTGACTTTGTGTGTTCCAAATATCCACCATCAATCTATCTCGCTTGATCCAATGGCTATCGCATCAATTTGAATAACTATTAATAAATTTCCTTGGTTTCAGGTGTAGGCAGCCTTCGAATTTCTGGTATTGACATGTCTAAGGTATTTCGTAAATCCTCTGCAAACTAGTTTAAGTATGATGTTAAGGGTTTCATTTTAATTCCATTCTCTATGCATTGACATGTATTAATCTTTGCTAGAACCATTCCATCATGGTCATGGTGGCTCAAATGCTTCCTTATTTCTCATGGGTACTTCCTTCTTGTTTCCAGGTTGGTCTCAATGTCGAACCCTACGATGGTTTGTTGTTCTCCAATGTTTTTGTACAAATGGTAGCTCTGCTTAATCTCTCCACTAGATGATGTTCTATCTTTTCTGTGTGAAAGTGTTTGTCTTTAGGCAAAGGCTATAAGCCATCTATAAACTATATTTAATACTTTGTTTTTAAGGAGTTAGGAGTACTCAGCGAACTAAGTTGTTTTCAGTTCCTCCACGACATAGCCTATGTCACTTAGGTCTTGTCGAGGGTTTAAATTTAAGTTATTTCCTTTTTTGTGAATGGGTCTATAATTTTTGTTTTGAAATTTTATCGAGGGTTTGTATACAATATTAACTAATTGCACTTATTTTAACAGGTTTAGGCTCCTTTTAAATTTCCTCGGCTTCCGATACTAAAACTTATCATTTTGCCCTTAATGGAATCTATCGAATCTGTATATGGATTTATTGTTTCCGTTGAATAGATTGTGAAAATGAATAGACTATTTTAACTCATCTTTCTTTTTGGGATTCACTAAATATTATTTTGAACCTTTCATTTGATAATGAGAGTTCT
This sequence comes from Pinus taeda, assembly GCA_000404065.3. Lineage (NCBI taxonomy): Eukaryota > Viridiplantae > Streptophyta > Pinopsida > Pinales > Pinaceae > Pinus > Pinus taeda. Next base: position 70,534 of record APFE030360798.1, on the reverse strand, counting down.
CTCACAATTACTCAGTCTAGAGGAATTAGCTGAGTTCTTGAAATTTGACAGTTTTCCATAAGTAAAATTCTCTCTTCTTCGGTTTATATTTACCGAGAACAAATCGAACTGGCCGACACTTAATGTTATCATCTTCTTATAGAATGTACAATATATCAAAGGCTTACGTAATATAAACAATTACTATGTTTCAGTAGTTAGACAATTCTGTGTTGGTCATACTGAATATATATATATATATATATATATAGATATATATTGTTAAGAGTTCTTTGTCTCAATATTTAAGATATTTGTTTTTCGTTTCTCAGTATTTTAGGAACAATTCTCTATTTTATATATAGCTTGATTCTCTACTTAATGCATAAACTATCATTTATTCAGAGCATTAATAAATCTCTAGTTAGATATTTCTTACTAGCTTAAAATACAGAACAAACAATTCCAGTTTAGCTAGCAAATCAATCACTATGGTATCATTTCCTTTAATGATCACTAAGTCAAGGGTTTGACTACTTATATGTCCACTGTCTTATTAATTATGTAATTCCTTTCCTTTTCTAAAAGGCCTCACCACAAATCCGTGAGTGTGGCAATTACATCCAAGCTCTCCCCCGAGCTCTTCCTCCTCCAAATAGTAAAATGAGTCTCTTGTAGTCATGTATCTTGGCCTTCAGGACTCATAGTCCAACCTCAAGTCACATACCTCTCAGACTGTACTCAAGGTTTGTTCCCACTGGTTTATTCCACCCAACTCAAGGAAATTTGAGTAGAATTGTTCTGCTTCCTTTACCCATTTGATCTATCTTTCTTTCTCTATTTTTCCAGCTCCCAAGGCCTTCCTTCAATTCCTCTTTTTGAGGAGAAAGATGAGTAACCACTTTAACTGCTTCAGGATTTTAATAACTGTTTCTTTCAGGTCTTGTCAAAATAATTTAACACTTAAAAATTCATTAATCAAACAGTAAAATATGTTATGGCCTGCCAACCATAGTTCTTTAATATTCCATGTCAAGTATTTAGGATAAAGTAAAAAGATAAAGTAATAAGTAAAACATGGTAACCAAATTAAATGTCTATGCAATGTGGGGTGTTACATCTTCCCCCCCTTGTTAGGAACATCGTTCCTGGTGTTCTTCCTAATTTATGAAAATAATGCCGAATGGGCTTCCTACATAAACGCCTCTTCTTCTTAGGTGGCCTCTTCTGGGCCGAAGTGCTTCCATTTTACTTTAACCTGGGTGATGGCTCATTTCCACGAGGTGGTTTCTCTCCAATCGAGAATAAGAAGAGGTTCTTCCATAAACTCTCCTTCTGGTTCAACTTGCACATTTAACAACCTAGGGTTAGAAACTTCTCAAAACAACAAATCATACATTATTTGTTATATTTAACTTATTACTGTTAGCCTCCTGCTGCAGCAGGTTACTCATATTTCATGATTGACATTTTTACAGGCCAAATATGTCATACTTTGCATGCTGCAATGCTCCATATTTTCTTAACAGTCTCCAAACGAAGAAGGCTACTCAGAGTTCATTTAATTGCCTTCCAAATTTTTGAGAAGTTATTCCGGTATCGCCAATTTTCAGTTAAAGGGAGGTCCAAACAGCTTAATCTTGGTCTCCCTAGGTTTAAATTTCCTAATTTAGAATATAGAGAATGTAAATCTGTCCAAACAGCTTAATCTTGGCAGATTCTTAGATAGGTAGAGAATCAAAGGAGCCCAACAGCTTAATCTGGGCCCTCGGATGAAATAGGGGTAGTCTGTAGATAGGATAGCAGGAAAATAAAAAATGGAATGATGGGTTTGCAAGTCTAAGTGCACCCAAATCAAAAGAAGAAAAAATGTTAGGTAAGTAGGCTGGGTAGGTAGTTTTGAGGTTGTTGAATCTTAATTGCTGATCAGTTCCAGATTTTCAGGTGTCATCTTTACTCAGGACACAATTAGCAGGCAGTTCTATGCGAAAAGCTCAAAAACAGGCATAACTGACTTCCTTTCTCCATTTCCCCCACAATAATTAACTAACTTCCCTAAAAGAGGTCAAGATCTGCTTGATACCTCTTAAGTTCCATCATTTTCATAGCATTAGCTTGGGTGAAGATCTGCTTTACTCAAAGTTGTTCAATACTCTCTCTGAAAAAGGTTATATCCCCTTGTAAACAGCCTAAGGTCTCCTGAACTTAGCGCTTTCTCACCATCTCCATATTAACCACTGACATTATTATTTAGTTCCCTATATTTTCCCATCCCCCTACTAAAATTTGTAAATCATCCCCTATGTAAATATCCCTCCCCCTGGTTGAAAAATAACCATAAGTACCCCCGGGAATTGCTCAGTTTACCTGAAACTTAGCAAGAACCCTCATGCTGCCCCTTCAAACCATCTTCCAAATACAATGGACTCCTTCCAGAGTATAAAATCCCTTTGAGGTGATCAGACCCTTTCCGAAGCCTCAAAGGCCTTTCAGACCCTCTTACTTACCCCTTCCGATCGTAACAAACCCCTTGCTGACTTCCTTAACACTCTGCAGACCATAGAAAGCCAGATCGCATCGCAAGATCGCAGTATTCTCTCCATGCAATTTATGACCCATCCGTCGCCACCCAATGCGATATCGCGATATCGGCGATCGGCGGTCGCAAGCGCCAAATGTCCAACTAAAACACCTTCTGGTTCCCCACCGATGCGATATTACGATCACATCGGAGAAGTTCATCGCATCACCTTCAGTATCAGCACCTCGCCATGTCACTTTTGTACCAAGGACCCATCGCAGGCTGACGTCAGCAGCCAGAAAGCCGAAAATTCGCGCAGGAAGAGAAATCGCACTTCGGAGCTCCAGAAGAAGAAACAGAGGCAGGAAATAGGCCGTTTCAGGGAATGTTTGGGGAATCTTTTGATTCCTTGGCCCGTTGTGCGCCGAAAAAGCCCGAAAATCTCCTCATCATGCCAAATTGATCCGGTTTAAAGACAGCAGAGGACCAATGACAGAGTTTAAAGTGTATCAGATCAAATCATCAGGTAGCAAGCGTGTCAAAGAGTATGAGTAGGCGGTGGAAGCCATCAATGTAGCGGCAAAGAGTATCAGTGAAAATCTTAAGCAGCGGCCCGAAGCAGGAGAACATTTAATACCTTCCAGCAGAGTCAAAGAAAGAGGGAAAAGCCACTCAAAGCCCTCAAATCATAATCATTGCACATTTAAATCGCACCAGAGCAGAACTACAGAACCCGAAACACAATCATCCCAGCAGCACCGCATCAAGCCTCCAAGGGCCACATTGTAGTCTTTTCTGATTCAGCTGCCTTAGCGCACCAAAACTTACCTGATTTATTCCAGCACACTTAGATTTTGGAAGGCTTCTAGCAGACTGTTTAGTAATTGTAATGAATGTCTTTCTATATTTTGCTTATATATATACCACCCTGAACAATGTAGTGAAGGTTGGTTGGTTGGTAGGTTGGTTAGTTAGTGAGTCGAAGAAATTGCTTAATTTTCTACCCAGCATTTCTCCAAGCTGAGACCCACACTGTAACTGTCATACTTTCTATAATCAAAGATTGCTGAAAGCGTGGATTTCGAAACTGCTTGATGTGTTCAATTGGCCAAGGAGTGATTACGGAATTCCTTGTGCTTCTACATGATTCAATAAGTGTTTCTCTACTCTGTTAATTTTCATGTTCTTACCATCGTTCCGCCTCTAAATTGCAAAAAAAAAGAATAGCTTAAGATTTGTTTCACTACACCTTAAGTTCAATTTCTGCATTTTTCTATGTTTTCATCAGAAAAAGCTATGAGCATGTATACTTAAATGATCTTTTACGCTGTTTCTTCACCATTGAAGAGAATTTAGAATCTAACTGTCCTAGATCACCATTCATCCATTTCCTATTTTCAGTATGATAAAGATTCTCCTTGCCTTTCATCCCTATTCCATCATTCCATCCCTCGGTAGACTTTTAATGTATCATGTGGCTATCTCGCTCCTTAATCCTCTTGTGATCAAGAAGACGCAATAGCAAGCCTTAATCCATGACTCCACGCCCAATGGTTTGAAACTTATTATACCTTACCTTCCCTCTCTGCTTGAGATTTCTACCTTCCATCCAAACCCAAACAAAAAACCCCTGAGCCAAAAGCTAGCCTAAAATCATCAACAAAGTTGAATGATTAAAGAGAGAGCCCTCTCTGATTGCAAGTGGGCTAGAACCTGCAATCCAAAGATTGGTTTGTGGTTACCTCGGCCGTATCCCTATAAGGAGCCTAGGGACAACCTGAGTGATAACAATTACCAGTACATTTTCCCAGTTAAATTATATGATGAGGGTTGTACACATATTTTTTTAACAGGGAGACATGGAAAACATTGTGTACCTAGATATGGCTTCGTAACGCAAGTTTGTACGCTACCGATCCAATCCATTCCAAGACTTGAAAAGGTCCATAGTACCAGGGTGCTAACTTAGCACAACCCCTCCATTGAAAAGTGTTTTTTCGAGGCTTTACCCTCAAGTGCACATGATCCCCCACCTAGAATTATTTATATGTTCTTCTTTTAGTTGCATAAACCTTTTGTCTATCCTGAGAAGCGTTTAGATTCTGATGGATTTTCTTAACTGTCTCTTCCATCTAGGCTAACATATTAGGACCCAATGTTAATCTATTGATAGGACTATTCCAATCAATGGGCACCCTGCACCTTCTTCCATACAACACCTCAAAGGTGCTCACGCCCAATGACTCATGGTATCCGTTGCTTTAAGAAAACTCCACTAAATGGAGGTAATCTTCCCATTTATGTGGTTGTTGCATCACAAACATTCTTAACATATCCTCCAAATTTTGATTCGTTCGCTCCGTTGACCATCCATCTGCAGATGGTAAGCTGTACTAAAATCGATCTGGGTACCCAATCTAGAAAAGAGTGTCTTCCAAAAATTGGATGTAAATTTTATGCCCCTGTCAGAAATTACTACCTTGGGTATTCTGTGCAATCAGAATATTTCCGTCATAAATATGTCTACAATTTCAACAGTTTTGTAAGTGGATTTTACAGGAATGAAATGACCATTTTTGCTTAGCTTGTCAACCACCACCATAATTGATTCGTGTTGTTTCTTGGTGTGCGGTAGACCCGTGATGAAGTCTAGAGTAATTGTCTCCCATTTCCACTCAGGAATGGGCAACAGTTGCAGTAGTCTAGTGGGTTGTTGATGCTTTGCCTTCACCAACTGACACTCTAAACATTTAGATAGGTACTCAGTGATATCTTTCCTTATACCTGCGCAAAAATAACCTTTCCTAATGGAAGCCAGTATTTTCTGGTACCCGAGGTGGTCAGCATAAGGTTTTCTGTGAAATTCATCCAATATTAATTGTTTTACAGAATTTTGATTGGGAACATAAATTTGTTTTTTGAAGATTAGCATTTTATCCAAATTTATACCATATTCAGATTTTTCCCCCTTCCTTTGAGACTCAATAGCTTGCTGCCAAAGGAAGCCATACTCTGGGTCCTTAAGGGATGATTCCTTAATTATATCACGAAGTTTTGATTGTACTTGGTTGAATAGAACTTCATAAATACAATGCAATTTTCTGCTTAATGCGTCAGCTACCCGGTTTTCCTTTCCTTTGAGGTGCTTCATATCAAAGTCAAATTCGCTCAAAAATGTTGTCCATCTAGCCTGTCATGTTTTTAAGCTAGATTGGTTGAAGAAATTTGTAAGACTACTATGGTCTGTTAATAACATAAATTTATTTCCCAATAAGTAGTGTCGCCACATCTTAAGCACATGCACTACTGCTGTTAATTTAAGATTGTAGGTAGAATATTGTTGCTCATATTCTTTCAATTTTTAGTATTCATAGTCTTTAACTTTCCCTTCTTGCATCAACACTCCGCCAACATCTTCCTTACTTGTATCTGTGTAAACCACGAAAAAAAATTCTGGGTCTGTTACTTTTAGTATGGGTACAATAGTATGTAATTGTTTTAATCATTCAAAGCTTTTCTAGCATTCAGCTATCAATCGAAAAGTTCACCCCTTCTTTTGCAATGAGGTCATAGGAAATGCAATTTTTAAGAATCCTTCAATGAACTAATGGTAGTAACTGACTAAGCCCAAGAATGATGTAATGTCAGCAACATTCTTTGGGGTGGCCCGCTCCATTATGAGCTGATGATGGATCAAACTCCTACCTACAGAGTTCAAACATAATCATGGGCCCTCGATCAAAATGCAAGTATGGCGCGCGCTGGATTTTAGGGGTGTGGAGGAGGTCCAGGTGGAATGGGACCAAGAAGAGGTTGTGAACAACTGACATGCTACAATTGCGGAGGGCCAGGGAATTATGCCTGCGATTGTACAAATCCAACAAGACCATCATGCTTATATTGTACCCAGTTTGATCATGAGACGGAGGATTGTCCCACGCTGATAGTGAGGTTGTGCGATAAAGGAGCACTCCAACCTCCCTCAACTCGGAACCTACAAATGACGAGGTCTAAGCTATGCGAGGAAGACCTGAATGTAAATATCATGCTCCGAAGTGGTATCACGACAAGAGATGACAAAGGCAAGCAGCTCGAAGAGAGTGCATAGGTTCGCAAGGCTCCAATAAAGGAACTAGAATTTTATTTAGAGCACACTAAGGAGACATTCATGGGAGCTAAGAAGAGCTTCATGGATGCCTCCACTTCAGGAAGTAAAGAAAAACTGGAACTAGAAATGGACCCATCAATGCTCACTACATTTTTGGAGACGTGCATGAAGTTGTTGCATGAAAACGACGCTGTGAAGGGGCTACAAGAACTCATCACTAGATGTGCTAGAACCACGCCAGGAGAACCGCGTGTAGTCCAGAAGCTCGGGAAGCACACAACACGAATAGGAAGAGAGCTGAGATTGACCGCGCAGATCGAGCAATATGAAATGGATCAAGTGATTTTTGATCTAGGATCGGACGTGAACGTCTTGCCAAAGCAAACGTGGGAGCGCATAGGCAGGCCTGCGTTGCAATGGTTTCCTATTCAATTGTGAATGGCGAACCAACAAAAGATCCTACATATGGGAAGATTGTAGGGAATAATGGTAGATATCGAAGGTGCGAGCGTGCTAGTAGATTTTGTAGTGATAGAGATTGTTGATGAAAACAATCCCTATCCCGCACTACTGGGAATAAATTGGGCCATTGACATGAATGGAGTGATAAATCTAAAGAAGCACAAGATGATTTTTGAGAAAAATTCACTGCGCGTAGTGGTACCTTTAGACCCTGCGGAAGGATCATGCTACATAGATCTGGTGCGTGACTATGATAGCAACGATGATCTAGACTGTATCTACAAAATAACCGCTTGAGAACAGGACTAGGTAAATCCAATTGCGGATGGCAAGATCTCATGGGAGCACGAAATCTCCTGCACCTCAGATTCAGATGAGGAAATAGAACGATGGCAGAACCGGTTACATGAGGTAACAACGCTCAACTGTAACATGATGACAAGGTCACTGCACTATGTGGCAACAGAGGTAAGGGATCTTCCTATGTATGATGGGTTGAGCGAGGTGGATGATTTCCTAATCAAATCTGAAAGATAAGTGCTACATCCGCAAGGTGGTGGGGTACGGATCAAAGAAGTTTTGAGGACTGGTGCGAATGTAGAAGGATGATGCACATGCAGTTTGGAAAGCCTTAGATGCAGATGAAATCTGAGTATGACGGACGAAACTACCCGCGCGCCCAACTTTCCAGCTGGGTACAGTTGTATGGTGTGTAATCCACACAAATGCACACCATCCTCACGATAGGAAACATGACCGAAAAGCCAAAGCGGGCAAGAGAATGGCGTGAACGACCCCTCCGTTTGAGACCAGGAAGTATGGTAAGACCATGCATGCAGAAGCATATTCACACAGAAGCTTTTGACAAAGTATACGAAGCACTCAACACATTCCACCATGTGAAACGAACTGATTGGGATCTGCTCATACCAGTAGTTCTCTAGACTTATAGGACCATGTGCAAAGCCTTGATCGCACATGCACTTCCAAAGCTAGAGTATGAAGTGAATGATGTAATCCCTATTAAGCATGCAAAGCCTAGTTCGCACATAGTAGCACCAGTAGATACGATGGTTCACGAAGCCTGGAAAGAAGGGATCACACAGCCATAGGAAAGAGAACGCATGGGACTTGAGGAAGAAATCCAACAGGGAAGCCTTAGACTCCACAAACTTGAAAAAGAAAGGGTACGGTTAAGGAAGGAAAGCACTTTGATGGACGCAGAAGTCAAGAAGATGGAGGACTAAATAAAGAAAGATTTTCTGGGAAAAATGACCAGAATGGTAAGGCAGGGTGCATGCGATCATGATGACAGGGTTAAGGCCTATTGTCGCGAATTGATCAATTTGATGTCTTGGCTTGTATCACATATTGCTAAGCTTAATGACCAGGATAGCGTGTTGCAAGCAATAAAGTATGTGATGCCGACCATAATAGTAAAATGTAGAGAATCTCCAGGAGACATGATGAATGATCGGATGAAACTTTTCATGGTTGGTGTAACCACCTGACTAGCCGAGGGAATGATAGTCTTAGCGCTCTAGGCATTTGGAAGGGAGTGTAGGAATATAAACTATTCTACCCAGGAGTTGCGTGACATTAGAGGTGCGCACAAAAGCAAAGAGTCACAAGGTCCGCGACCGCGCACGAGGGGCTGCGATGTCGCGTAGGTTGGCCAAAAAGTGACCGTTGAAGTCATTATTCATGATGGGATGCTCGACTTGAAGCCAAATGGAGCATGCAACAAACAATTACGACACGATTTATGGCCAAAATCTGGCAAAATCTGGGAAAATATGTTGCCAAGGGAGCACTAATGAACTAGATTTGGGGGGAATAGTCGAATTCAAATTCCAAAAGTTCTATAAAATACAAAGGGCTACCCAATAAACAACACTTGGTCATTTGCGAATTGAGCAGTCAAGTAGAACCCTGATTGTTGTGAGCCGAGCGTTGATTCAGGCCCTGAATTCGTAAGTGATAGATTGTTGCACAGATATAATGGAAACAACTAAGGATGGTATGTGTCATGCGGAAAGAGTTAATATTGCGGACAAAACCAACCTCCCTAGAAGCCTAAGACTTTCTAGTGACAAACAAGACAATTAAGAGCAATCCTTCTCTAAACATGCATTTATTACACGAGAAACCAAGTGTTTTAGATCCTACCTGTAGTCCAACGCTGTTGTAGTAGTCTAGCCTCGTTGATCCAGATGAGCTCCTCCTTCACTTCAAAACCTTCATGCACTAACAATCAAACGATTACATAGCACATGAATATCCCATGAAATAAAATATATTCAACATATAGACCAAGGAGTATATGAAACAATTCATTAATAACAAATCATTGAGAAGAATGGACTTATTTGTATTAATAGGAAAAAAAAGAAACCATTACAACCTGAGCCTTGGTGTTGTGCAAGTTCCTCCCAGGGTCCAGCAAGAGTTTTCCTTTACTTTGATAAGCTCACCCACTTCCAAATGAAACAATAAAGGATGGGAATCTCTCCTCACAAGCTTCTACAAGGAAGTCCTAATTCCAGCAGCATCTACCCTTTGGAATGTTCAGCTTTCAACCTCCCCTCCTTTGGCCCAATGCCTGTATTATAGTGTTCTAGAGGAAGTTATTCAGGTCCAACATCAATGGGATACTCCCTCTTTTGGTTGGGGTAGCTCCTCTCTTTGATGGGATAAGCTCCTCTCTTGATGGGATAAGCTCCTCTATCATAGGGGTGCATGAACCATCTGGAGGCGCTCAATACACGTCGAAAACTCTTCTAGAAGGCTCTAGAAGTGACCACAAGTAACTTTTTTAAAGATGAAACTTGTGCCTTTTGACCTTTACAGGGGTACGCACCCATCCTTTGGCTTACAGAGCGTACAAGTATGCAGGTACAGTATGTTTGGAGTGCGTATAGACAGGCAAGGTAGAGAGAACCTACATACCCAGAGATAAACATGTTTTTAACTGACTTTCTCTCTTTTTTGAAGTTTGACATGAAGAGTAGAGGTATGAGGCTTGACAAGGAGGATAATATGACTATTGATGGAGCCATATTA
>APFE030360798.1:3398-22137 GCA_000404065.3 Pinus taeda | reverse complement strand
TAATTATTTTTATTAAATAATATTATAAGCATTTTTCTTGAGTTGAAGTTTCAAAAGAAAACTTGTATGCATTACGTTATTGTGTTTATATTTCATGATTGTCTTGGTTTACTGTTCATTCTCTCATTGTCTTGTTGTTGGGATTGGCTGGTGAGGTAGGCATTATGGGAGTGATTTGGATACTTCTAAATATGGGAGTGGTTCATTTTTTAAACAAGTCATCAATCCTTAGCAAAGGGGTACCTGTTCTTGATAGTCACTTTGTTCAACTGCATGTAATCGATGCATAATCTAAGAGTACCATCTTTCTTCTTCACAAACAAGACCAATGCAACCAATGGTGATACACTTGGCTCATCGACCAACTCAAGTGTGCTCATCCTATAAGGTTCTTTTGATATTGGAGTTTCCCCTCGCACATTTCCTTCAGTTGTAGCTTCAGTTCGACCAACTCAAGTGTGCTCATCCTATAAGGTTTTTTTGATATTGGAGTTTCCCCTCGCACTAACTCAATAGAATAGTATACCTCCTTGTGAGGTGGCAACTCTGTAATGTCCTCACGAAATACATCCCTAAATTGTTGTAAAAATTAGGTACTTGTTCAACACATCTACATTCTCAACCTCCTTAGCTTGCACCCTTTCTTGCGGCTACACTTTTCTTGCATAGTTGTCACCATCCTAACTTATGTGGCCTTCTTCTTACCTTGTATGACTCTTGGTTCTCCATTGTCATCAACACACTTAATAGTTTTTTCATAACATTCTACCTTGGTTCTATATAGATACAACCAATCCATGCCCAATAACATACTGTATGAACCCAACAATAATACATTCAAATGCGTTGCAGTAGGCATACCATTTAAATCAAATGTGCAAGCTATTACCCAATGATGCACTCGCTTCTTTGTACCTATAGCCAACTGCACAAACCAAGACTGTGCATGGAACTCCTTATTCAAACCACATTTATCCACCAATTTAGGATTAACATAGCTATAATTAGATCCAGGGTAAATTAAAATAGAAATAACTTGATCAAAAATCTTACCATCCATCTCGATGATATATGTATGATTCTTTTCTTGTTTGTTATCCAGGGCTACATAGATACGTGGAATACTTTGACCAACGTCTCCAATAGTTTGCGCCTCCTATGCACTGTATATCCAAGTTCTACCACTCTGATTCTGTCGACAATCTTTCCTATGATGATCTTTGCCACAAGTCCAACACTTTATAGGCTTCCAGCCTCCATCCGTATTCTTTTCTTCAGATCGATGTCTCTGTCCTCTATCTGATGCATTGAACCTCTTAAGTGGTGCAAGATTCTCCTTGTTATCTATACCCTATGGCCTTGCTCACTTTTTATCCCATTTTCCTTTGTTCTTTACATTACATCTCTAACTTAGCTCAGTTTTAGTGTTGTTCTTCGATTGTTCATAGCAATGCTTTAGCTTTCGAATGGCCTCCTCTAAAGATCTAGGCACCTAGAATGCAATCTTGTCTTTAAATGCAACCAGTAACCCACTAATGAACCTCTAAATCTCAACCTTCCCCTCTGCGAGGTAAGGCACATATCTCAGTAACTCCAAGAACTTACTAGTGTACTCGTCATCTATCATGGAACCCATCTTTAGTTCATAAAATTCTTTTGCACTGTCATCAAAGTACTTCTTCTTGAATAGTCACTCAAACTCACTCCAAGACAAATCTTCCTCATGAATACACCTGAAATTCTTCACTTCTTCCCACCAAATGTTTGCTTTACCTATGAGACTGAGGGTAGCTACTCTAGCTTTCATGTTCTTTGAGTAATCATGCAACCTGAAGAACTTCCTCATGCCAAACAACCATGCCTCCGCATCTTGTGGTTTTTGTTACACGACATTTGTCACTGTCCCGGTACTCCCCATCGCTCGATCCTGGAGGACCTCTACAATGACCTCATATGTTTCCCTACCATGAAGGACATGTCCCTACATCTCTCTTCATCTGTAGAACATTTCCCTCTTACACGATTTCCCAAGAATCTTCCTTCAGACCCTGTTTTCAAGACTGACGCTAGTGCTCAATTCTTCCTCTACGCCAATTTGTAGAGTTTAAAACCAAGACTAGCGCCGAATGATGCAAGTTAACCATTCATCACTCGTGCTGACCCTCTTTTAACAAGTTTTTAAAAATGGAGTCGAAGCTTCCACATCTAGAAGCTTCATGAATGGAAGTCTCGTAGATGGTTGAGCAAGATAGAGCTGAGAGAGACTGTTTAGGCTCCATTCCCCTATTAAAATGGGACAAAACAAAAGGGATAAGGCCTCTCTCACCATAAGAGGATACATTTCCCCTCTATAAAAGCTATATAAACTCCCCATTTCACACCCTCAGCTAGCTAATGAAAGGGCTAAAATAATTTACAAATATTGAGAGCCATATTAAGATCCTTAGCCTTCTAGTTTGTGTGTGAAGGAAGAATAAGCTTGTTGTGTTTGGTTTGGAGCAAAATGAAAGAGGCCTTAAACTTCCATTGTTTTGAGGGTGAATCATGAGATGCTTCTAGTGGTGTTGGAACCTAGACATGCCAAAGGGAACCTGCAAAGTCAAGGCTCCAGTTGTATTTATCTTTGAAGTTTCATTAATACAACTAATGGTTTATTTCCTATATCATGTGTAATGTTACATTTGATAGCTTAAAACTCCTTGACCTTTTAAGTAGATTGAATTCGATTTTATGCTATCATGTGTTTTGTTGTCTTTTTCATATTTGTTTCAGGTGTTTGAACGAAAGAAACGAAAGGAAGCTGAAGCAAGGAGAGAAGATCAACATTAAGTGGATTAGTGCTATAAGAGGTAGGCCCTCTTATTCAATTCTAATATAAGGAAGTTTACATTAGATTGTTCTTTTTGTGGCTAGACCCATTCTCGAGCTAGAGAGATCACCTTTGTCCACAGAGGAGATTTACCTACTCCACAAATTGATGACTCAACTAGGGATTGAACGAAGGTTATGAACATGTCATTTATTACCTCAGTTGAAATCTCCTCAATACTAAGACCCGTTATCCTCATTTCGAGAAGTTGGCTTTGGGTGTTGTTCAGGCTGTTCAACGCTTTCAGCATTATATTCTCCTCCGCACTACAACTGTGATTTTCAAATGTAACCCCATGAATTACATTCTGACTCTTTAGTTACTTGGGGGCAAGTAAAGTGGATTTTCATCCTCTAAGAATTTGATTTGGTGTTCACTACTTCAAAATCCAAGAAATCACTTGTATTTGCTGAGTTGATTTCCTATCTTCCCTCTGTTTCGCTTACTACTGGTGCTGATGAGCAGCTCCCCGACGAGACACTTTTTCTGATTAGCACTCTCGATCCTTAGTATGTTGATATTATCATGTATCTCTGAACTTCTACTTTCAGTTATGCGTTGTCCAAGGATGATTGTCGATGTATTCAACATCAATCCAAACCTTACCGCATCATTAGGGATATTTTATACTGCGTTGGTGTTGATTCAATTCTTCACCAATGTTTAACTCTAGATAAGGTTGGAAGAGTCTTAAATGACTACCATTTTGGCACAAGTGGTGGTCATCTCTCTAGCTATGCCACTACCGAAAAGATTCTTCGTGTTGGTTACTTCTGGTGCTCCATCTTCAAGGATTGCATCCTTATTGTTTTGAAATAACACGAGTGCCAGATTTATCAGCACAAAATGCATGCCCCACTCACCCTGTTATTACCGTTGGTCCCTTTTCCAAATGGGGCATTGATTTTATGACCTGTAACCCTCATTTGGCCGGGGGGCATGGTTATATTATCGTTGTCGTGGGTTACTTCACCAAATGGGCCAAAGCGATGAATACATATTCAACTAATGGTAAAATGACGGTGTAATTTCTATTCAATCATCTTATTTCCAGGTTTGGAGTGCCTCAAGCCATTGTCATTGACCATGGCTCCCATTTTCACAATTACATGACAGTTGAGCTAACTTCTACGTTGGGCTTGCATCACCCTACCCTCATGCCAACGGCCAAGTTGAACCTGTAAATAAGGTGTTAGTCACTATTCTTCAACGCGCCATTGGGATGCACAAATCCAATTGGTATCTCATGCTTTTTTTATCTCTGTGGACCTATCAAACCTTGACTAAAGATGCAACTGGATTCACACATTTCTAGCTCATCAACAGTCTTGAAGTAACCTTACAGATTGAGTGTGAAATTCCCTCACTCAAATTTGTTGTCGAACTACTCCCCGAAGAGTGTCTCTTGTATTTAAAACGACTGGATGAAACATGTTGTGTTACTGCTTTAGTCATAGAAGCACAGAAAAAGTGGGTTAATTCCCATTTTGATCAATTGGTCTCTCCTCATTCTTTTTCTAAGGGTGATATGGTCCTGCTATATGACCAAGCTAATGATAAGATAGGGGCAGGTAAATTCGAACCCATGGGGCATGGTCCCTATATTGTCAAGCGTGTGTTACAGAAAGGAGCCTATGAGCTGATTGATTATGAGGGCAACCCCTTGGACAAGCCTCGTAATGGGTTGTACCTCAAAAAGTATTATGCTTAGTCATCTCGCATGGCTTCTTTTGTAAATAAGTGTGTTATTCATTATTATGTAGTTTGGGTTGGTGTGTTTTTTCAAGCAGCTTTCATGCTTATTATGTATTCACCTGCTTTGTAGATGTTTGTGACTCCTTACGTTGGTTTTGTTGATGGTGCTTGCCATAGTACCCATAATTTACCCTCTACGGCATGGGCTATTTACACCCCTAACGGTGAGTTGATTGATGTTCAAGGTATTTGTTTGGGTCAAAAAACTAATAACATTTCCAAATATAGCGTTGTTATCAAGCTCTTCTCAAAATCATTCCTCTTGACATTCAAGAAATGGTTGTTAACCTTGATTTGCAACTTAATATTTTTCAACTCAATGGGAAATATTTTGTTAGAAACCCTCACATATTGAGAATGTATTTTTGTATTCATATATTGGAAATAAATTTTGATTATATCACATATCATCACATACCTAGACATATGAATACATTAACAGATTCATTATATAATTATGTGTTAGATGGACATTTACACAATATATGAAAGAACAAAACATTGTATCATGGTAAACACAAAATGTAGCATATATATATATATATATATATATGTCGATAATGTTTGAGTGTCATACATCAAAACCCAAAAAATAATATGTGTTTAATACATCCGTGGTTCGCAGACCTTAAAACTGTAAATGCTAAAACTATGGACTACTCTACATGGTGCTCATGATAGCACGTCACTGCTCGTACCACTCGAGCCAGTAATCAACGAATTTGATTTGACACTTCCACTGTGTGCCACTGATACTAGAATGGAATGTCTGCCATCTGAACATACACTAGGATGCCTCTGGTCAAGTTATCAATATTTCGCATAATCTCTTCCTCATTATCGACTCCTTCTTGATAAGGAGCAATCTCAAACTGTCGAGCAATGCGTCTAACGATCAAGGACGTCCCGGCTGGTCTCTCTGGCCCTGCATCTCTAATTACAAAACCAAAGTGTCATGAATACACATGTTTCAAAAACAATAAAAAAGAATCAAAAATCAAAGTTGTTTGCTTACTCCATCATCAAATTCCTCCCCTTCTCGGAGCGACATGTCACAATCGTCATAGAAGTCACTACCGTTATATGGCCAATCCTCTACTACAATCAGCTGATGCCTAGGCCACGCAAAGAAAGCAGGCTTGTATGACATGTGTTGGCCCCCTTTGATTCTAGGCATCAATTCACTCCATCGGACCATCTGTGGATCTCGTGGCATTGGGTTATTTACCTCTACCAGCTGATAGTGGAACAATGGGATCCATTCAGAGAAAAAATTCACTAGAATGAAGTTGTATCCGAACTACCTTAGGTTCCTCGCCTTGCATTTGGATAATTGGTGTTTCATATTCATTTTCATCGCCTCCATCTAGTTCAATACAGTGGGCACCATGCAATCTATGGCATACTAGAATTTTGACTTGTTGGACTCATACAATGCTTAAGCCCCAACAACTCTGTTAAAGGTCAAGAGCAACACTTTCAGTAAAATGTCATTTATGGTCATGATTTCAACCTTGTCGCTTTTAGATTTCAGAGCTTTGGGAGAGTGTTCTGCAAGGAGCATGTTCACACTCGCCCCAATGGGCCTGGCCCCATACAATTGGATTGGTTCTGCTCTGCGGGAAAGTCTAGTGATGAAGTAAATGTATAAAGTATCTACCTCCAACTCTTGGTACTGGATCACAAAGAAATCTCGTCCAACATCCCACAAACTAATCAAGTATTGTAACAACTCTAGTTGAGCTCGAAGGCTCGGTGTAGGAAAGAACTTGAGGAGCCCATAGTTCCTCAAAACATCCAGGAAATGTTGATCTTCCAATGCCAATGCATCAACTCCTTTGTGCTCACGTTCTTTCCACTCGCTCACCATGTTTCTTGCCGTAAGTTTCCTAAAAACATCATGCATTTACGCAAAAATCAGTTTTTGCAAGAGGAAATTCATATTTAAAGCAATGAAATCATTCAAAATATGAAAATTTTCATCTCTCTATGCTAGCGCGAATGTTTTAAAAACAACGGTGTTGACGGCTCAAGTGCTCATGCTATTAACCCTCTATTGGCGTGATCTCGTGCCTGGATCTTGCACTAACCAAGGGCGATTTTTTTTGCAAAAATCCCCTCACAAAAATATGAAAAACGGCTAAAAGCAAGAAAAATGAGTATGAAAACGAAGCTTGGGGCCTCAACTCTTACTTGCAACTGACGGTTCGTTAATAGGCCTCCTGGATCTCCCACAATCCACTCTTGAAGATTTAGGGCACAAGTGGGTAAGCATTGCTCCAAATGAGGTAAAAGAGGTAAATGGTAAACAATAATTTACTTTTTCCTTTTTCATAAACTTTTCATGATGATTTAGTGTTTTAAAAGCATTTTTCGCCTATTTTTATCTTAGAAATCCCATAATGTGTTCGCTTCTTGTGCATCAAAAGGTGATGCGATTGTTGATGATGGTGTTGGAGTCGTGTTTAAGCTCTTTTCTCAACTTGTAAAAAACTTAAATGAAAATATCTCCAAGTATTTTTCCCTTTTTTACTCGTTAAAAAGAATAAAAATGGGGGGCCTTCTTTAAGCTCTTTTCCAACTCTTAAAACACGAAAATATTGTCGAGCTCTTGTCCTTATGAACCCTTAAAGGTTGCAAAACATCATTTACCTAGTATATGTTTATTCCTTTTTCGGGTTGGGATAAACTATTTACGAAAAAGGTACTCCTTGGCTGACATGGTCAAGCAGCTCTCTCAAGTATTTTTTCTACCTTTTCGGGCTCGAGAGACACAACTGTACGAAAATGAACCTTTTGGAGTTTTCTTTTCTGTGTCCTTTTCAAACTTTCTAGAGATGAAAAAGATATTGAGTTACACCTTTGTCAGGTTTGTTAAAATATTAAATGACATCGGATTCGTCGCCATGATGGCCATGAGCTTCTCCTTCCTCGGGATCATTATACCTACTAGGTCAGATTCATCCAAAGGATGGACTTACAGTGGAAGAAATGTTATCCCCTTCAAGCTTGTAATAAAAAATAATTGGGGTACCTTCCAGAAATGGTGCCATAAAATGGGAAATTCTACTAGCTGTGTCGGCAACTAGTCACTCTTGAACATGACACTCTTCTACTTCGTGTCAGGTTGGTATGTCCCCACTTCATCATTGACCTTCCTAGGTTTCGGCCACCACTTTTTTCCTTTCCATTTGATCCCTACCACATCATCATGACCTCCGATCTTATGGATCTGAAAGCTTCCAAACTCCAGAGTCGTGTCACCGATATGTTCAAGAGTTATTCCTTCTACAGTTTACACTCATTTCTGGTTCTCTATATCATTCATAATCATTGCATCCTTTGTCTCGTATCGATTATGTGGGATACATCATGGCCCTCCTTTGACACATTCACTTCCTATCGACTTCAGCTCATTATTTGGGAAGTTGGCTGAGAGACTCCCTTTCAATACCTTAGAGCTTGCATGCCCTAATGGCAAGTTCTTCGCACTCAATGACAATTTCACATCATTGGACTTCCATCGGGCGAATTCACACTTTTTCGAGTTCAGTTCCTTATTCACACTCCGTGAATTGTGTTGTTGGTACCTTGAGAGCCATTGTCATATTAGTGGTTTCTCTCACGCTTGTTAACAATTCACATCATTGACTAGTAATCAAGTGATTTTCTAATATGTTGAACATCAACACATCTATTCACATGCTAGGAATTGTACTTTGATCAGGTTGTGTTGGAGTGCAAGACCCTGGGCTTAGATTACACAAGTCCAGGTTGTAGGGTGATGTGACATGATCTTGCTTACATACATGTCTCTTTCAGATGGATGACTACGATCATACCATTAATATGTTATATGTGATCCTTCTCATTATTGGATGCTTACGACTATACCTTGGGTTTTTTATGATCCTTCTTATTAGATGGATGTGCCCATACCTTGGATCCATTTACATGATATTTTTCTGGATGGCTGCATCCATACCACAATTCATGTCTCATAGATTTCAGTGATGTATATGTATCTATGCTTTCTTACAGGTTTTCTGATGGCAGCCTCCGGTTCCATGCATCTACTCATAAAGCATTTCACCCCTCACTCTTGTTCGGCCTTCATGCTTTAGGGGGCATCTGTTACACAATATTTTGTCACTGACCCTATACTCCCCATTACTCAACCCTAGAGGACCTCTACAATGACCCTCATATGTTTCCCTGCCATGAAGAACATGTCCCTACATCCCTCTTCATCTACAGAACATTTCCCTCTTACACCATTTCCCAAGAATCTTCCTTCAGACCTAGTTTTCAAGACTGACACTAGTGCTCAGTTCTTCCCCTGCGCTGATTTACAGGGTTCAAAACCAAGACTAGCATCGAATGGTGCAAGTGAGCCATTCATCACTCACGTCGACCCTCTTTTGGCAAGTTTTTAAAAATGGAGTCAAAGCTTCTAGGTCTAGAAGCTATGTGACGGAAGTCTGGTAAATGGTTGAGCAAGATAGAACCGAGAGAGACTATTTGGGCTCCTTTCCCCTATTAAAATGGAACAAACCAAAAGGGACAATGCCTCTCCCACCATAAGAGGATCCATTTCCACTCCATCAAAGCTATATAAACTCCCCATTTCACACCCTCATCTAGCTAATGAAAGGGCTTAAATAATCTACAAATCTTGATAGCCATATTAAGATCCTTAACCTTCTAGTTTGTGTGTAAAGGGAGAATAAGATTGTTTTGTTTGGTTTGGAGCAAAATGAAAAAGGCCTTGAAATTCCATTGTTTTGAGGGTGAATCATGATATACTTCTAATGGTGCTGGAACCTGAACATACCAAAGGAAACCTACAACATTAAGGCTCTGACTATATTTTTATTTTAAGTTTCATTAATACAACTAATGGTTTATTTCCTATATCTTGTGTAATGTTGCATTTGATAGCTTAAAACTGCTTGACCTTTTAAGTAGATTGAATTTTATTTTATGATATCATGTTTGTTGCTGTCTCTTGCATGTTTGTTTCAGGTGTTTGAACGAAAGGAATGAAAGGAAGCTGGAGCAAGGAGGCAAGATCAACATCAAGTGGATTAGCACTATAAGAGGTAGGCCCTCTTATTCAATTCTAATATAAGGAAGTTTACATTAGATTGTTTCATTTGTGGCTAAACCCATTCTCGGGCTAGAGGGATCACCTATGTCCACAGAGGAGATTTACCTACTCCACAAATTGACGACTCCACCGGGGGATCGAACGAAGGTCATGAATGTGTCATTTATTACCTCAGTCACAATTTCCTTGATACTGAAACACGTTATGCTCATGTTGAGAAGTTGGCCTTGGCTGCTGTTAAGGTTGTTCAACGTTTTTGGCATTATATTCTCCTCTGCACTACAACTATGATTTCCGAGGGTAACCCCATGATTTACATTCTGACTCGTCAGTTACTTGGGGAAAAGTATTCTAAGTGGATTTTCATCCTCCAAGAATTTGATTTGGTTCTCACTACTTCCAAATCCAAGAAATCACTTGTATTTTTTGAGTTGATTTTCTCTCTTCCCTCTATTTGTTCCTACTAGTGCTGATGAGCAGCTCCCCAAGAAGACATGTTTTCTAATTAGCACTCTCGATCCTTGGTACGGTGATATCATCGTGTATCTCCAAACTTCTACTTTCCAGTCTGTGTTTTCCAAGGATGATTTCCGACGTATTCAGCATCAATCCCAACCTTACCACATCATTGGGGATACTTTAGACCACATTGGTGTTGATTCAATTCTTCACCAATGTTTAACTCTCAATGAGGCTGGAAGAGTATTAAATGACTACCATTCTGGTGCATGTGGTGGTCATCTCTCTGGCTATGCCACTGCTCAAAAGATCCTCCATGATGGTTACTTCTTGCGCTCCATATTCAAGGATTGCATCCTTGGTGTTCACAAATGCCACAAGTTCCAGAATTATTAGCGAAAAATGTGCGTCCCACTCACCCCGTTATTGTCGTTGGTCCCTTTTCTAAATGGGGCATTGATATTATGACCTGTAACCCTAACTTGGCCGGGGGCCATTGTTATATTATCGTTGCCATGGATTACTTCACCAAATGGGCTGAAGCGATGCCTACATATTTAGATGACGCTAAAACGACAATGCAATTTCTATTCAATCATATTATTTCCAGGTTTGGAGTGCCTCAAGCCATTGTCAATGACCATGGCTCCCATTTTTGCAACATGATGGCTGAGCTGACTTCTACATTGTACTTCTGTCACGACAGCTCAACTCCTTATTACCCTCACGCCAATGGCCAAGTTGAAGTTGTAAACAAGGTGTTAGTCACTACTAAGCTTCAACACACCATTGGGATTGATCCGAATTGGATCCATGAAGACTATCACAACACCATGACTTATCAAATTAGGACAAAAATTCAAATGTAAGAGCACAGAGCGATTAAGAAGACCTCTGGATAGTGGCAGTTTGCAGCCAGCGAGGAACGACGAGGACCTCGGTCAAAGCGCGCTAACCAAGGCCCATGGAGACTGCACAGGAGGCAAAACTAGCACTTGGGAAGCCTGGATCAGGAAAAGGAGGCCGTTTCTAATGTGCAATTAGCGCTAAGCGCTAATCGTGCATCGATGGGAAAAACCCCTCGAGAAGGAGAGGCCCCGAAGCGCTCAGTCGCATGGAAGCCGGGAAAACCATGGGGAAAGCACTGAGGCGAAAGGCGGGACCCGTACTCCAAAACCTACAGTATATCGGAGGCACCCTTGGGCGGTAAGTAGATTTGGAGAAAAATGAGTGATTCCATTCAGCGCCCGACGTGTAGTAGGCGGATGAGAGAGGAAACCACCACTCATCGCGTGCTAATGGTCGAGCAAGTCAATTGCGCGAAATGAACAAATGGCGTAGGATCTAGAGGCTTCAGATCTGATGGCTGAGATTGTGCCCAATGGAGAAACCATATTTGACAGGGGATTAAGCCGCAACACAGAGAATTTTGATGTCCGATCTGACCGTTGAGTTGGTGGATGAGTTGTTGCACAACGTAACCGAAAAACCAAATCGACGAGGACGAGTTGGCACAGTTCACGAGAGGACAAGTGGCCACTCCCTGTGAGCAGATGACGATGACGCAGAGGTAGGGAACTCTAAGAGAAAAACAGTAGGTGATCCGACGAGGGCGGAAGAGGAAGCGAGCAGTCATCAGATCGATTGGCTTTAAAGCCATGAACAGAGACAAAGAACATAGGACACCGAGAGGAAGAACCCGAGAGAAGAAGACGAAGATAGAGAAAAGAAGAGACAGTGAAGCAAAGAGCAGAAAAGATAGAGGGTCGAGCTGACCTGCAGCATAAGGCAGTGTCGAGTAGACAGAGAGCTTGAGAGGTTCAAGCCATCCCCGAGAGGATCTATTAGGATTTGAGTACCACATTGGGTTCCTCCCATTAAAGACAAAATAGGTCAAGAGCTGGTAAGGAAAAGAGTCTGTGCACTCTAGTGCATTGGGGAATCCAAGAACCACCCCGCCAAGCAATTCTGTTTCAGGAGACTCAAATTCAGCTCCTCATTGTAATTCTCTGCTTTAAATACAAAATAAAAGAAGGCCACCACTAAAATCTGGACCAGAGACATAGCCTTGGAGGATAGGGTGAACTCCTTATTAATTGTTGTGTTCTTGTATTTGCTTACTGTGTTTCTCTTGTTATTTTCCATCTCTCCAGTGTCTGTGTATTTTGCAATCTAATCGATCCGTTGCCTAAAATGACATAGATATCCACCAGCACATGAGTCTATAATACCTTCATTCAATAATTAATTAACTGAGGTCACTCAAGAGTGATTTTCAGATCAAGTGGTATCAGAGCTTTCGGTTGTTAAGGCTAGACAAGCTTGTGTTGGTTTAGTTGTTGAATGCTCACTAGATCAAAGCTCAAATTAGGTGAAGAATAGTTGGTCGAAACTAATCCTAAAATTGGAAGAGTCTATCCCCAGAAGACAATGTCAGAGGAAGGTTTTATGGGGCCAGACCCTCAATTCATAGAAAGTTTCCTAGCCATAAAGTCCATGGTAGATGAAATGCATAAGGACTTTAGAAAACATAAGGATGAAGATTCATCGGGCTCTAAACAAGACAAAGGAGAAGATGAGTCTCACTTCCATGACCACTCAAAAGGAAAAGGGAAAGAGGAAAGCTTTCTCACACCTCCTAATAGCCCTGAACACGAAAAGAAAGTATCTTTGATCAAACTAGATGTCAAATTTGATTTACCTATATATGATGGAGAGTTGAATGTAGAAAAGCTGGACAATTGGATTAGACAAATTGATGTTTATTGCAGAGTACATAATATCGACTCAGACAAGAGCAAGATTCAGCTAGCAAGCCTACGCCTTGGAGGCATTTCCTTGGTTTGGTGGGAAGGTAGAACCCAAGCTGACATGAAAAGGCATGGTAAGACTATCTCTGTCTTGAGTGAATTTGTAAGTGCAATCAAAAAACAGTTCTATCCATTGGCCTACATGCAACAAGCCATGATGAGTTGAAAAACTCTTTTATAGTTGAAAGGGAAAAGTGTGCAAGGGTACACTCAAGAATTTAGAAAGAGAGCATTGATTCTAGGAATCTCATTAGACTCACTAGAGACTCTATTGAAGTACATTGGTGGTCTACACAGCTACATGAGGCACACCATCCTCATGTTTAATCCCACTAGTATAGATGAGGTATTTGTACAAGCTACTCATCTAGAAGCTAGAGGAAAGAATAGAAATCCAAAAGTTGGGGGACCATCCCAACCCACTGCAAGCAAGAGCAAGGAGAAAAGAAAGTAGAAGTGGAAATCAAGGAAGGCTAACACTACACAGAAAAGCAAAGCTTCATGCACTCACTGTAAAAAGGATGGGCATGATGATGAGCATTGTTGGATTCTGCATCCAGAGCTGAGACCTAAGAAGTTTGAGGGAAAAAAGAAGAAGATTACTGCAGCTATTCAGAAAGATTTGGTGTCAGACTCAGGAGATGAAACAACCATTGCAGCCACAGATATAAAAGGTAAGAATTCTGAAGCATCTACTAGTAATTCTACACAATCTATTATTGATGAAAAAAATGAGAGAAAAAGGCATGAGATTTTCCATATTTGAGTTATTTCCAAGCATCAAAAGATTGATACTTTGTTTGATAGTGGCTCACAAGTAAATTTAATTTCTGAAGCAATTGTAAAGAAATTGGGATTAACAACTACACCTCACAAGAAACCATACCCATTAGGATGGTTGAATGATAAAGCACAACTACAAGTGACTAGACAGTGCAAACTCAAGTTTTTTTTTTGGGTCAGTATTTGTAGATGAGGTTGAGTTAGACATAATTCCTTTGGAGATATGTGGAATTGTTTTAGGAAGTCCTTACTTGTGTGATAGAAAAGCTATTTTCTATAGAGTTGAGAACAAGTATCTACTTGTCAAAGATGGAATCGAATACTTTGTAAGAGCTTATAAGCTCAAGAATAATTATACTCTCATATTCTCAGGGAAGATGAAAAGAATGATAAATTCATGCAAACAATCCTTACTAATGGTTGTCAAGGAAAAGAAACTTGATGAAACCAATGTATTTGAGGGCTGTAATGCCAAACAGTAAGCGAATTTAGAAAAGGTTGTTTTAGAGTATGATATCTTGTTTCAAGAACCTAAAGGTTTGCCACCCAAACAAGAAATAGTGCATGATATTATTTTGCAGCAAGATGCTATTTTGCCTAACATTGGAATGTACAGGTTGTCTTCTTTAGAGAATACTTGAATCAAGAAGCAGGTGCAGGAGTTGCTCAAGAAAGGGTTCATCAGGCCTAGCACATCACCATGTGGGTCACCAATTGTTTTGGTGAGAAAGAAAGATGGCTCGTGGAGAATTTGCATTGATTACCGAGCATTGAATAAGATAATAATAAAAAATCATTATCCCCTTCCTCGCATAGATGATCTTTTGGATCAATTGAAAGACACAGTGGATACCATCAAGTCAGAGTTGCAGAACAAGATGCATGGAAAACTGCTTTCAAAACAAAGCAGGGATTGTATGAGTGGCTAGTTATGCCTTTTGGCTTAACTAATGCTCTTGCTACTTTCATGAGATTAATGAATGATGTAATCAGACATTTTCTTGATGATTTTGTTATTGTGTATCTGGATGACATTCTGATTTTTAGCAAAACATGGGAAAAACACTTAAACCATGTTAAGCAGACACTAAATGTTTTGAAAAGAGAAAAACTTCATGTTAAACTCTCAAAATGTAAATTTGGCAAAACATCTCTGAATTATTTGGGTCATATAGTAGGGGGTGGTGAATTGAAAATAGATCACTCTAAGGTGGCAGTCATTGTAAACTAGCCTAAACCCTATTCTGCTACAGAAATTAGAAGCTTCGTAGGGGCAGCATATTATTGGAGGAAGTTCATTTCTAACTTGTCCTCAATTGCAGCTCCCTTACATGATTTAACAGTATTGAACAAGATGTTTCAGTGGGGAGACAAACAACAGAAAGCCTTCGACACCTTGAAAGACAAGACTAGTACAACACCTATACTAGCACTGCCTGATCTTCAAAGATCGTTTGAGATCCAAACATATGCCAGTGACTATGCCATGGGAGAAGTGTTGACACAACATGGTAAACCCATATGCTATCATTCTGAGACTTTTAATCTTGCAGTAGTTAACTATCCTACATATGATAAAGAATTGTATGCATTAGTACAGAGTGTGAAAAAGTGGAAACACTACTTAATGGGAAAAGAGACAGTAATACATACTGATCATCAACCACTTCAATATCTACACTCCCAAACTAAGTTGCAGCAATCAAGACACTACAGATGGATGGGTTTTCTACAACAGTTTCATTTAGTCATCGATATAAAAAAGGCATACTCAATAAAGTTGCAGACATGTTATCTAGACCTATTATAAATGCATCTACTATACTTAAGCATAATTCTATGCTACATGAAAGCTAAATTGAACAATATGCTCAAGGTATAGACTTTAAAGATGTATATGCAACTTTAAGTCAAGGCAAACGAGTAGAAGAATGTTAGGTCCCTATAATACTAGTGATGCCCCCATTACTATTGTAGTTGTATCCCTTATTAATATTTTTGTGCCCCTATTGTCCCCATATTGTTATTAATGTGCCCCATAGAATCCCTTTATTGTTATTTTTGTGCTTTATATTATTATTGTTAGGTCGGCTTGGTTATATTGTGACCCCTTAGACTCCTATATATAGAAAGGAGTTTTTTTCATTTGTAACATCCAAGAATTGTTCATTTGTATAATGTAAAGGATGTTGCCCCCTCAAAGAGGCTGAATTCTAAGGCGTTCAACTATCTTTTCTATCTTTTTGTGAGCAGGTTTCATAACATTTGGTATCAGAGCTTTGGATTCTATGGTTTCATTGCGCCAAATAGGTCATCATGGCATTTTCACTATAACTTGTTTTCTGCAATGTTTCAAAAGTGAAACAAAAAACCCATTTGAAAAGAAATCATGCTAAACCTCGGCTCTTAATTTCAGAGCTTTTCGCACTATATTTGCGGAGATATTATCTGAGGAAGTTGGCCTTTTTGTAGACTCTTGAATTACATTCCAAACAGGTGACCTTGGGAAATCGTCATAACTTTTGTTTCGAGCATCAGATTGAAATTTTGTAAGAAGTTATAGAAAGAGGACAGACTTTAGTTTCTTGTGTATATTTTTCAGATACTAAGGTCAAAAAGTGACACGTGGCACTTCATACAAGTTCACTCTTTTGGAAAGGTCTATAATTAGGTCATCTTGGGAGATTGTGCATAACTCTGCCTTGGAAAATCTAAATTCGATCAGACTGGTGCCATTGGAAAGAGGACACAGAGGGCTACTGTAGGTCCCAATTTCAGAACTGAATGATTCGAAATTACAGAGATACATCAGATTCAATATCGAGCTCCTACAAAGTGAAAAAAGGTGTGTAGTTTTTATTTTTATTTTTGCATAAGCTTGGTTTGAAAAATTAGTTTGAAGGAATTCAAAGGGCGTAGTAAAACATTATTATTGGTAATTGATGCCCCGAGGAAAGAAAATGAAAAAACCTAGTAAGCAACCTGAAAGTTCTAGCATGTCTTATGAAGAAGAGGAAGAAATGCAACATGATATATCAAAATTACGAGACCAAGTGCAACAAATGTCACTTGCACAAAAGTAACATAATCTAAGATGGATGGTTTAAAGAAAGATGTAGAAGCTAAGATGGATGGTTTAAAGAAAGGTGTAGAAGCTAAGATGGATTGTTTAAAGAAAGGCGTAGAAGCTAGGATGGATGGCATGGAAGCTAAGATGAATGGCATGGACGCTAAAATGGATGGCATGGATGATAAGATGGAAGAATTGAAGATAAATTTGAATAAGTTACTACAAGAAATGGTCACTAATGGTGAAAGGGTAGTAAAAGAAACTCATGATGAGAACAAAAGAAATGTTAATCATGATTTCATAGACTCTAATGTTGGATCGAAGACCCACCATACTCCAAAAATTGATATGAGGAAGTTTGATGGCAAGGATCATCTAACATGGATACTACAGATGGAGCAATTTTTCGATCTCAATAATGTGCAAAACACACAAAAGGTACGTATTGCAACTTTATATTTGGAACCAAATTAGTTTGTATGGTATCAATGGCTTTGCACTCATAAACAAATTATCACTTGGGCAATTTTTTCGGAAGAAATGACAGCACATTATGAGGATACAAAAATCAACACTTTTTTTAGCCATTTGATAAGTCTCAAACAAAAGGGTTCAATGATGGAGCACATTGAGGAGTTCCAAAAATTGGACATAAAGGTAAAAAATATTCCAGAGGAGCATAGGATTGATGTGTTCATAGGGACTCTAAAGGATAACATCCAACATGATGTTCGCCTTTGGGAACCTGATTCATTAGAGAAGACATTAAGGTTAGTAAGAAAAATGGAAAGCAAAATTATGGCAACCAGGAAGCCTACCACTCACAACTATAAAGATGGAAGTGTTGTTTCCCCTAGCCTTCCACAACCTATAAGGTTTACACGAAAACAATTGGAAGAAAAAAGAACAAAAGGGCTTTGTTACAGTTGTGATAGCAAATACACTAATGGTCATAAGTGTGCTGAGAAGAAATTATTCTACATAGATTGTGAAGAGGAACAATAAAAGGAACAAGAAAGGTCAAAAGAAGAGGATATACTCCAGGAACAAAGCCTAGATAAAGAATAAATGAATCCAACCATATCTTGTAATGCATTGGTTGGAATTACAACTCCTCAAACCATCAAAATAGAAGGACATATCAAGAAGAAAAAGGTAATAGTGTTGATTGATTCAGGAAGTACCCACAATTTTATTCATTGTAAGATAGCAAAAGAATTGAATTGTTTCCTATATCCAGCGTCAGAGTGTCAAGTGATGGCTACAAATGGAGGAGCGATAAATTGCTCTAGAAAGTGTCATAATATCAAGCTATCCATGGGAGAATATGTATTGAATAGCCCAATTCTTTCCATTCCAATGGGAGGTGCTAATGTTGTACTAGGAGTCCAATGGATATCCTTGGGTACAATAGCTTTTAACTTTCAAGAACTTTTCATGAAATTTTACGCCGAAGGAAAGGAAGTTGAATTAAGGGGTATTGCAGGGAACCAGGAAATATAATAAGCTCTAAAAGTATGACAAAGCTTCTAAAAAAGGAACAATGAGGTGTAATTTCACAATTATGTTCGCTATATGTTTCCACATCAAAATCATCTATTTCTCCAGATCTCCAAAAAGCCTTGGTCAATCATTCCAAGGTATTTGAGACTCCCAAAGGTCTCCCACCTATTCACGATCATGATCATGCTATTCAATTGATTCCAGGAAGTGTTCCTCCAAACATCAGGCCGTACAGATATCCCTATGCCCAAAAGAGTGAAATTGAACGTATGGTTGCAGAAATGCTTGAGGTTGGTATAATTCAACCTAGCCAAAGTTCTTTCTCTGCTTCAGTAGTATTGGTGCACAAGAAGGATGGATCATGGCGCATGTGTCCGGAT
>APFE030360795.1:12494-28533 GCA_000404065.3 Pinus taeda | reverse complement strand
AAGGCAAGTTTCTCAAGTTAAAGAAAAACGAGGAAAACAATCAAGTCCCCAGCGGAGTCGCCATTTTGTCACGCGTAATGAGTCGATCTTGCGGACAAGATAGACCTTCCTAGAATCTAAAGAAGACCTAATGACAAGCAAACCAACCAGACACTATCTTTCTCTAAATGTGCTTTTATAAATAATGGCAAACAAGTGTGTTTAAGGCCTAACTTATGTCCAACGCAAGTTTGATGCCTTCGCTCCTTTGATCCAAGTAAGTTCCTTTGTCACAAACCTGCAAACACAAACAAGGCAAACGATTAAATAGCACCTGAATAACCAGTATTATAAAACATATTTTAACATGAAAGTCAAGGAGTCCATGAAACAAATAACATGAGATACTTGTTGAGAAAAATGAGCTTGATTGTATTAATTCAAAAGAAGAAGAATTTTACAACCTTTGCCTTGACGCTGTACAAGCTCCTCCCACCGACAAGAAGTCTCCTCTACTTTGACAAGTTTCACTCACTCCCTAATGAAGCCAAAAAGGTATGTGATCTCTCCTCTTAAGCTCAAATAGGAAGTCTTGATTTCACTAGCATTTACCCTCAAAAGTTCAGCTTCTAACCTCCCTGGCCACTGACCCAATGCCTCAATTTATAGGGCAATGGAGATCAGTTACCAGTTCCTCCTTCAAAGGGATAGAGTCTACCTTCAAAGGGATAGCTCCTCTCAACAAGGGATTAGTTCCTCCTATTATGGGATGCATGAACCTCTTGGAGCGAACAATCCACGTAACAAATGCTTCTAGAAAACTCTAGAATTAACCCAAGATGAGTTTTTTAAGATAAAGATTGCGCCTTTTGACTTTTACAGGGGTACGCACCCTCCCCTTTACATACAGAGCGTATAAGTACGCAGGTATCCTGAACAGAAGGTGCGGGCCCGCAGGCAAAAGTGAGAGAAAGTGCGGAACCAGAGTTACATTGCTTTTTTGATGTATTTCTCTCATTTCTAAAGCTTGTTTTGAAGAGCCAAGGTTTGAGACTTGCTTAGGAAGCTGGCATAGGTGGTGATAGACCTACACCGACTGCAAATAATCAAGGTGACGATATTTTTGTATAACAGGCCCGTTTGGCCATCATGAGCATTACCAGGCCCACCATACCCACAACAAACATAGAGGGTAAATTTGGTCCACAAAAATTTTTAATTTAAAAAAAATAAAATTAAACTTCATTAAACCTATTTAATTTTAAAATTTGCAAAGACAAAAATTAACTAACCTTTCAAATGTGAGAATCCTCCGTTGAATATGTTGTTGATAGCAATGTAGCTGCTCCACAAATTCGTGCCAAGTCTTTTAACGAACCTCAGAAAACCTTGATGTGATGTGAGTAATAGTGATAACGAAATTTATTATATAGGTGAAATTACAGAAATGTTTTACTGTACGGTTAATGTGGGATTATTTTGTTTAAATTTTTTTTTAACACGTTAATTTTGTTATGGCGATGTAGGAACTATGATAAAGCGAATATTATGGAATTGTTTTATAACACGGTGAATGTGGGATTAGTTTGTTTTAGAAGGTATTATAAAAATTAAAAAAAGTATTCAACTGTTTAGTAAATATTATATATTTTAACTATTAAAATAATTTAGGTAAAAGTTTTAGTTTACAATTTTAAATTTAAAGATTTATTTCATAAAAAAGTTTAGTTAAAATTTTTCAATAAATTGTAAAATAAAATAATGAAGGGAAATACATGAAACAAAATTTTTGGAGGGAAATATTTTGGTGAAAATTTTTGGAGGGAAAATTTCATTCTCTAAGCTATATAATATCTTTAGGAGAGTTTATATTTGTATCATTCAACATCTTCTATTTGAAAGAGATGGATTCTTCTAATAGTGAAGTTTCGCTTTGTGAAGCATCAACATCTTCATCGCGTAACAACTCTATTCATATTGATGAATATAATGGAAATTCTTCCACTATGAATAGAAAGTCAATTCTTCCACTTAGTCCTAATCCTAAGGATTACGAGAGCAACACTCATGAAAGAGGGGATGAAGAATTTCAAATAAATAAGGAGTCACGATTTCCACTTAGTCCTAATCCTAAGGATTATGAGAGCAACAATGATGAGCATGATGAAGAATTTCAAAAGAATGAGTGTCACGATTTCCACTTAGTCCTAATCCTATGGACTATGAGATCAACAATTATGAAGAACATGATGAGGAATTTCAAAAGAATGGAGTGTTAGGGTGTCCACTTAGTCCCAATCCTATGGACTATGAGAGCAACAATGACGAAGAGCATGATGACGAATTTCAAAACAATGGAGTGTCACGGTGTCCACTTAGTCCTAATCTTAAGGAATATGAGAGCAACAGTGATGAAGAGTATGATGAAAAATTTCAAAAGAATGGAGTGTCACAATGTCCACTTAGTCCTAATCCTATGGACTATGAGAGTAGCAGTGATGAAGAGCATGATGACGAATTTCAAAAGAATGGAGTATCACGGTCTCCACTTAGTCCTAATCCTAAGGACTATGAGAGCAACAGTGATAAAGAGCATGATGAAAAATTTCAAAAGAATGGAGTGTCATGGTGTCCTCTTGGTCGTAATCCTATGGACTATGAGAGCAGCAGTGATGAAGAGCATGGTGATGAATTTGAAAAGAATAGAGTGTCACGGTGTCCACTTAGTCCTAATCCTATGGAATATGAGAGCAGCAGTGATGAAGAGCATATGACGAATTTCAAAAGAATGGAGTGTCACGGTGTCCACTTAGTCCTAATCCTAAGGACTATGAGAGAAGTAGCGATGAAGAGCATGATGAAAAATTTCAAAATAATGGAGTGTCACGGTGTCCTCTTAGTCCTAATCCTATGGACTATGAGAGCAGTAGTGCTAAAGAGCATGATGAATAATTTCAAAAGAATGGAGTGTCACGGTGTCCACTTATTCCTAATCCTATGGACTATGAGAGTAGTAGTGATGAAGAGCATGATGAAAAATTTCAAAAGAATGGAGTGCCACAGTGTCCTGTTAGTCCTAATCTAATGGACTATGAGAGAAACAATGATGAAGAATTTCAACTGAATAGAGTGTCACAATGTCCACTTAGTCCTAATCCTATGAACTATGAAAGCAACAGTGACGAAGAACATGATGAAGAATTTCAAAAGAATGAAGCGTCATGGTGTCCATGTAGTCCTAATCCTATGGACTATGAGAGCAGTAATGATGAAGAGCATGATGAAAAATTTCAAAAGAATGGAGTGGCACAGTGTCCTCTTAGTCCTAATCCAATGGACTATGAGAACATCAATGCTGAAGAGCATGATGACGAATTTCAATATAATGGAGTGTCACGGTGTCCACTTAGTCCTAATCCTATGGACTATGAGAGCAGTAGTGGTGAAGAGCATGATGAAAAGTTTCAAAAGAATGGAGTGTCATGATGTCCTCTTAGTCCTAATCTTATGGACTATGAGAGCAGTAGTGATGAAGGACATGATGAAGCACTTAGTCCTAATCCTAAGGACTATAAGAGTAGTAGTGACAAAGGGCAGGATTTAGCATTTTTAGTAAGTAAACAGTCACATTTTCGACTCATTCCTAATTCTATGGACTATGAGAGCAACACTGACAATGCACATGAGGAAGAATATCCAATAAACATTGAGTCAAAATTTTCATTTAGTCCCAATTCTAAGGACTATGATAGTAGCACTGAAGAAGGGGAAGATGAATCAGTATTTGAAAAGCACAGCTGATCATAGTGTGGATAACATTCCTTATAATGATGATGAAAATGCTTATACAAATGATGATCCAATGATGGAGATGTTGCCAAGAAATATTTTATTGAGGAGTAGGAGCAAACCTTTTCATATCAATGCAAGATGTTCTAGTTATACAAGGGGTAGAGCATAATATCTGACGAGAAGAAGTTCTATCAACAATCTCATTTCAAGTGAATGTTGTCAAAAAGATTGCTTGAAACATATGGATTTCAAATTTGCATTAGAGAAAAGGAAGAGATATTTGTCAATGAATAAAATCATGCAAAATTCATATTTAGTTGGGTGCACGCAATCTACATTGCCAGGTTATGATTATCATATTGTGTCTTTATTTATTTGTAGACAGGCTTTCAAAATGCTTCATTCGATGGGGAATTTTTGTCTCTCGAAAAATCCAAGAAAATTTGGAAAAGGATCCCACATTTTATTCAGAAGTACGTCATAAACGACAGTTTGGGACATTATCAAATACTGCAATGTCATGGATGAAATATTTATTTTCAAAGCATGGAGAGTGTATGCAAAATAGAGAGACAATACATATTCCAGATAATTTTTCAAGATGATAAATCTACAATTTATACAAAGAATATGCAAAAGGTGCTGAGGGACATGGTCGGTTTATTACATATCAATATCTTGTGAAGGTATGGAAGAAAGAATTCAACAATGTCTGTATTCCTAAGAAGACAAGGATGGGGATTTGCAGTACATGTGCTTCTCTTAAATAAAAAAGGGACAAATGTGAAGGGTCAGAAAGAGGTAAGCATTCATAACTTTAACTTTTAAAATTGTATAGTCATCAACTATGAAAACAAATTTCTTAATGACTTTGTTTTATGTTGTGTAGATTCAATTGTCAAAGAACTTCAGGAGCATCGCAAACAACAAACAAGTGAAAGGAAAAAGTTGTACAAGCATCAAAAGAAGTGTTATCATAATCTGAATAAATATTTGGGTTTGATAATTGATGGTATGGACCAGAAGAAAACACTTTTACCACATTTTGTTTGCACACCCAAAAAATTATAGAAGGAAAATTTTATTCAGTATCACTTGGTCGATTGTATGGTCTTCAATGGGAAAATGTTGCCAAGGGTGTACTTCACAACTCCAAATATTCATAATGATGAAAATCTAACAATAACCATAATTCATGATGTGCTTTCTCATTGGTCTGGTAATCTTCCTGAAGTTTTATAGCTACAATTGGACAACACTTGCCGTGAAAACAAAAATCAGGTTTTTTTTTGGATATCTAAACATGCTTGTTGAATTGAGAATTTTTCAGAAGGTAAATGTTGGTTTCCTTCTTGTTGGGTACACTCATGACCATATTGATTAGATATTCAGTTGTTTTTTAGTCACAATGAGGAGGAAGGAAGTTGGGAGCTTGCCATCATTAATTGAATGTATTAAAAAAACATACATGCCAGAGCCTACTTTTGATGTGTTGGAAGAAACTGCTAACTTGCGAAGGTTAATCATGGGATTTCATGGTGAGGAGAAATGCATTGAACAACTTAATGACATTATCTTCCAACATCAATTTCGTATCAAAAAAATTGATGGGAAAACACTAATATGGGGCAAGAAGTATTCAACTACTGCAGAATGGGAACCGTCATCAGGTTTGGAATTTTTGAAGTTCATTCCAGATCATCCAATATTTGCATCAAAAATATTGTTATTACAATTAGTTGGTGTAGTTCATAATGCACACAGATAGAATAGAGATATAAATTATTTTGATTGCCTAGACGAAATTAAAAAATGTATTAGATATACATATGAGTGCTTTGACATTGCTGATTTAGTTTAGTGGGAGTCATTTTTCAATAATCAAAGTGATATCATTTCAACAACAAAAATTGAAGATATACCTTTGAAAATCAATTTGTTTGGCCACCAAATGTGTCAAATGAACATGAGGAAATAAACATTGTTGAATAACAACAACTCAAGGTAATATTAATTCTTCACAGGCAGAGGAAAGAGAGATGTATATTGGTTCCAAAAGATCTCATGCACAACGTGAAGCCATGGAAGAGCTTTACAGGGGTTCAGTATAGGATATTAAGGAGGGTTGCATGATCGTAGTGCTAGCAGATGGAGAACCCAATGGCTATCCATTTTGGGTTGCTAAGGTTATAAAGGTATTTACAGAAAAGGAGGATGTTACAGGTGTTGAAGTACATTGGTATGCCACAAATACACACCCATTCAATGGTGTGTATAAGCCAGAGATGGTAGTTGACAATAAAAATGGTGGAAATAGAAAAAGAAAGGGTACAAATATAAATCGCCGCTGCACTGACCTCTTAAAATTGGAGGATGTTGACATACTTGTTTATGAATTCAATTTAACAAAGAGAGGAACTCTTCACTTCAAGATGATAGATATTCTGAAAAGGTTGTTACCAGAAGGAATTGTGTTGAGATGGGAGTCTGCTGAAACTAGTCGTAAATCTAGAAGAATTTTGAAACCTGAAATGGTGGGCATGCTTGTGGACTCAGATGGGGCACTAGTTGATGAAAGAGAAAAATATGGAACATCTTCGTCGACATCCAGTCATTCATCTAAAGATGTGAATTCTAATGGCGTGCAAGAAAATATGAGTGACTTTGAATAATTTTCTAAGACAATTTATATAACTGATGTTTGCATCATATCTTGAAATAAAAATTTTGATTTCCATATGGTGTTAAATTAGAAGTTATGAGTCATTTTTATGTTTTTGGATTATATGTCATAATTATGATAATTTCTATTGTTTAGAATATCTACAATGCAACATTAAATTAGGGATATAATCTATGTTTCATTCAATATACAAATAATGACATTTTGATTAATTTAGTCATGTAATTTGTTTATAATGTCGCGATTTTTTAAATTTATGGTTGAAAAACTTCCGATTTTTTTTTTTGTATCTAGAATGTTATGGTTGAAAAATGTTATTCTACCAAAAACATTAGTGCTTTTTTTCCTCATAAATAGCTATTTTTTTGCACATAAAAATTCGATTTTACTAGCATTTTTAAAAAATGTTAAAAAGTGACCCTAAAAAAAAACCATCGCTCCAGTATCAATTTTTTTTTTTCGTTTTCAGTGTGTTTTTTGCACGAAAATTTCGTTTTCACTGCCATTTTTAAAACTTGCTCAAAATTGACCCTAAAAAAAAACCATCATTCCAGTATACACACTTTTCGTTTTTAGCGTTGTTTTTTATGTTTTTTCAGGGTTTTTTGGCCAGAGTTCCTGTTTTGAGTTTATAGTTCCCATTTCAAAGTTTACATTGTTCTATCATCAACATCCTCTAGTGGACATATCTGGTTCAGTACCAAACCCATGAAATTTCATTAGCATATCTTGACTCACTCCTCCAGAGTGACCGGTCCTCGAATCCCTTGGCCTCTACCTAGGGCAAAGTTTTTGAGACCCTCAACTAGCAAGCACTCACTCACCCTTCCTAGTGAGCTCTCTACACAAAGAACTCACTCAAACCCTTCCTAGTTGGTGGGGTATAGATGTTAAAATGACCTCACTGCACCCTACCCAGTGTGTGATCAGGGTCCAAGACCTCACTCCACCCTTCTGGTGTGTGATCAGGGTATAGATGCTAAAGTACCTCAATCGACCATGGCTGGTGTGTGATTAGGGTCTAGGACCTCACTCCACCATTCCTAGTGTGTGATCAGGGTCCTCCTCCAAGAGACACTCAACACTGCTTGTTGAGCCCTCTAGGTCTCTTGGACCCATTCTCACTTTTGGGAGAATGTCCATCCATGCTGCAAACATATCAACACTCCCTCTCAATGTGAGGGGTAATATCCATGAGCCCCAACTTGTCTCTCGGAAACGACTTCATTAGAACATCAACTGTCTTCTCATTAGTGGAGATGTACTCGAGCTATATTTCTCTCTTATGCACCATGTCATGGATGTAGTTGTACTTGATCTCAATATGCTTCGACTAATCATGGAACATGATATTATTTGAAAGCTTTACACATCTTGATTATCGCAATGTATCACTGTCGATTTCAACTCTTGGTCAAACAATCAATTTCTAGAGACATAATGCTTTAGTACAAGCCTCAATGGATGCAATGTGTTATGCTTCGATAGTGCTAGGTGCAATCAACCTCTGCTTCCTACTCATCCATGATATCATAACGAGACCCAAATTGAAGCATACTCCTGAGATACTATTCCTATCATCAACACTTCTTGCCCAATCAAAGTCTGTATATCCCTGGAGCTATACATCCTTGTCTGCAACATAAATTACTCCATAGTTCACTGTACCACACAAATGTCTCAAGATTTTCTTTTCTACAATCCAATGCTCGTGTCTCAATTCTACCTAGAACAGGCTCAAGGTGTTCACAATAAAGAATATGTCTGGCTTGGTGTTAACCAAATACATCAACATACCAATCAATCACTAGTACATAGATGGATCTACCAATCTAGAGTCTAAGCCTCTTAACTTATTTAAGTTATTCACAATGGGAGTCACCATGGATTTGCAATCCATCATACCGAATATTTGAAAGATCTCTAACACATACTTTCCTTGACCAAGGAAGACTTCGCCAAGTTTCTTCCATATTTTTAATCCAATGTAACATTGCATAAACCTAAGATCCTTCATATCGAGCTCAAAAGCCAATTTATTCTTGCAACAAATGATAAGAGGCTCGACACCTGTCATAAAAAATTCATCAGCATATAACAATTAGATCATAGGTGCATTCTTCAAAACTTTAAAGTAATGATTTGGATCATCTTTTCTCTTGGTAAATCCCAGTCTCGTCAGATAGTTATCAATACAAGCATACCAAGCTCTTGGAGCTTGCTTGAGTCCATACAAGGCCTTTTTCAATCCGCAAACAAGAGACTCCTTTCCATATACCTAATACCCTTGGGGTTTCTTTATGTACACCTCTTCCCCAATTATGCCATTGAGGAAAGCAGTATTTACATCCATCTGGTGTAGTTCCCATTCCACAGAAGAAGGAAGAGAAATTATGGATCTAATGGAGTTGCACCTGGAAACTGGAGCAAAAATCTCATCGGTCTTCTCCCTCTTTTTGGGAGAATCCTCTAACCACGAACCATGCCTTGTATTTGTCAATACTTCCATCTACACCATGATTAATCTTGTATATCCACATGGAAGTCACCACTGACTTCCCTTCAGGCCTTGGCACAATTTCCCCAACATAATTCTTCATGATTGATTGGTACTCTTCATTCATTGCCTCCTTCTAAACTTATTGACTAGTTGCTTCTTCATATGTGGAAGGTTCTTCATCAATGAGTTTTGTCATGAGAGCTGCATAGCTGGAGAATATTTCAAGTTTCTTCACCTCTCTAGATGTGCCATCAGGAGTTGCATGTCCTTTCTCTTCCAATGTGGATCTAATCTATGATAGTCTCTTCTTGATCTATGGAACTATGACTAATTCTGCTGGACCTTGAGGCCCTTTAGGCTTTCCAATGCATTTTTTAGAACTTGAATGCTACTCCCTCACGAACTCCTTCTTTACTTCATCTAAGGAATCTACGAAGACTTCCTTAGACCTCCAATATGCCACTTTCTCATCAAAGGTGACATCTTGGCTTACCTCAATTCGTCGTTTCTCTGGAATGCATACTCTAAAGGTTTTCAAAGATTCACTATATCCAACAAATATTCCTTTCTTTCCTAAAGGCTCAAGCTTGTTCCTCTTATCCTTAGGAACATGAATATATACAGGACAACCAAATATTCTCGTGTGCCCAGACTTTGGCTTCCTTTTAGAGAAGGCTTCTTCAAGAGTCATACTTTCTAGAATTTTATGAGGACTTTGATTTTAAATGTACACAACTATCTATGATGCGTCACCCCATAAGAAAAACGACAAGTCCAAGTCATGCATCATGGCCATGATAGATTCCTTAATGGACCCATTCTTTCGTTCTGCTACACCATTTTATTATGGATTATTGGGGACAATTAGCTCCCTCTTAATCCCAGCTTGCTTGTACAAATCAACAAGCTTCTTTGAGGTGTATTCTCCTCCATTGTTAGATCTCAATATCTTGATCTTTCTTCCTGTTAAGTTCTCCACTTCAGCTTTGAATTCCTGGAACTTATCAAACACTTCATCCTTAGTCTTCAAGAGATATATCTATGTCTTATGTGAGAAGTCATCAATAAATTTTACACAGTAAAACGAACCACCAAGCGATTTTATAGGCATTAAACCACATACATCAGAATGAATCAAGTCTAAATATTCCTTAGATCTACTGTCACTATTTGGAAATGGTTTCTTGGTTTTCTTTCCAAGAGCACAACCTTTCCATACACCATCATTCCTCAATTTGTAGTTCAGGAACCCCTAACACTATTTACTTAATTTAGGAAATGCTATAAAATGAAGATGTCCATACCTTCGGTGCCATAACTCACTTGGATTTATCTCGTCATGTACTAATGCTTGATCTAGTTAAATTACAAGTCTATAAATTCTTCCGTCATGAATCCCAATAATCCTAGTACCATATATAATAGAGCCCTTGGACCAAACAAGTACTTTTTCGTCCACAAAATAAATTCTATCTACTTTATCTTCTAAACAAGAAGCATAGGAAAAATTATTTTTCAAGCCTAGTACATAAAGAATATTGTTGAGATGTATATTAATACTAGATCCCAACTCTATGGAAGCCTTTCCAACTCCCTTGAGTGCATAACTATTATTATATCCCAGTTCAACTCTTTGAGACAACTTATTTTTTGTCATGCTTGAGAGATTCCCACACTCTTTAGTCACGTGCCTTGATACTCCACTATCTACCGGCCACATGTCATCATCATCTGCAAAGGAAACTGTCAAATCAAAATAGTAAAGTAAATCATTTTCACCTTTGTTCTTCTTTGGTTTTTCATCTTCCTCAATTTTTGTTGCGGAAGCATGTTGTTTCCATTTTCTTTTATTGTTAGCCATATTAGGGAAATATCTCTTGAAATGTTCATATTCTTGACAACCATAACATTTTATCTTTGATAAGTCTTTCTTCTTCTTAGAGGAAGAAGATCCGTTTCTCTACTTTTTTTGTTGAGGTCCAAACATATTCTTTCCCTTGTTCTTGAAAGGTGTTGCAAGAGCTTGATATTCCTCATATTTTGATCTCTAGTCATCAATATTTCTTCTTATTCAAATCAAAATTCCCATAGTTTTTCAAATGTAGGATATTCCTTCCAACTACTTATACATGTTGCAAAAGCATCCCATGATCTAGGAAGATCATTGAGTGTTGTAATTACTAGTTCTTGGTCGGGGATGGATATTCCAATTTCTTGAATCTAATCTCTTGTTTGGGAAATCCTTGCAAAGTAAGAAGCCACAATATCATCATTAGTCATCCTTGTATTTAAAAGTTCATTCTTCAAGCTCATTGATTGACCAACATTCTTGATCATGTAGAGATTCATTAGGGCATCGTACATCTTCTTTGAGGTATCAAGTTTTACAATATAGGGAACCAAATGATCCCTAATTAATTCCATTAAGATGGTCATATGATTGATGTCATCCTCCTTGAAGTTTTATTTTCCTGCACCATCTTCTGGTTCAACAACCTTTCCTACCACAATGTCCAAAACCTTGTTTTGGCAAGAACAATATCTATTCTGATTTTCCAAGCTTTGAAATTAGATGCACCCTCTAACTTGTTTTGAGATTTCATAGAGGAAGCCATTAAAACCAATCAACAAGAATGATTTGAATAAAAACAATCTATAGGGTTTGTTCAAGGTGATCTCAATGTTCCCTTCTTTCTTCACCAAAGCTCTAATACCATGTTGATTTTCTTAGTGCAATTATGGTTAGCACAATATTTCTAAAATTTTGATAATTACTTGTGATGTAGATATGATTTTAATTTATTCAAATATATCATTTAGCAATTATACTTCATAAATTCAACCATAAATAACAACAGAATAATAGAGATTACAACACACAAGAGAAAATATTTACCCTAGGAAAACCCATTACGGGGAAATCCCAACAACCTTTTCCAATAGAGAAATTGTTCTTGTTCAATGAGAGACACACCTAGACCTATGATCAAACATCGTATTCTCCTCCAAGTCAAGTCACCCGATTTGATCCTGCACTTCGCTGTTGATTTTGCGCTTCATAATTTCAACCCTCTTGCAATAGCCAATTGCCTCAGAATTTCAGGCCTCCTGCAATAGCTAGTTGCCTAAGAATTTCATCCCTGCAATAGTTTCCCCAATAACCAAAAATTTCAACCCCTTGCAACAATTTACCCAGAAAAATGCAAACCACACAGAGAGAGAGAGAGATTACTCCACACATGTGAATTTCTAAAGAGAGAGAGAAGAGAGAAAACTCAACCTTTTTTTCATCCTTTTTCCTTCTTGTCTTTTGCTTACTTTCCCATAAATTGTCTTGTGTGAGAGAATATGAATGTGCTAATGGAGGAGGTTGAGCTGCCTTTATATAGTAGTATATCTTGGGTGAATAAATGTCTTTCTTGGATAGGGATGACTTGGCTTGGAGGGAAGTCAGCTTCTCACTTTTGGAGCCAAAATTTACATTTCAAAATTCAAATTTACATATTTTAAAAGTCGCAATAGGACTCTGACTCAAAATAATTTTTCCTTTGACTCAAGCATTTATAAATATGCTTTATAATGATAAATAAAATTATATGAGTGGCCAAAAGTACATTATGAATATCAACCATAGTTACAAATTCAACATGTTTCGCCAACCGTTCCACTTCATTCTGCTCAGGCCGACCCATTCCACCCATGTGCCCGGCTTGATCATTCCACTTGTACACCTAAGTTGACTCATTCCGTTTGTGTGCCCTTGTCCAGTCACTCGTCTAACACACCCTCACTCGGTCTCCCATCTTGCACAATCTCATCCATCTTATGTTCCCTTTCCAACCACAACATGGGTCTATTATGTGCATGAATCCACTTTGTCGTAAGACATGACAAAGTTTTGGTGAAACTCCAAAATGTCGCTTCCAATGTTGAAAATGTTGTGATGTCATTCCACCTCCACAAATCAGATTTCCTCATCCTAAATGAATTGGGCACACATTCCTAAGGGTCTTTCATCCTCCCCCACTCTACATATTTTCTTTTCCTCGACAACGAATGTCTTTAACAATCCATCCATCACCAAATATTGTGAGAATACTATCCTCTACATCTTGAACAACCTCTTATCAACTTGTCTCATAAAAAACAATAAGGAATAATCTCATCTACCTACACACATCCCATGTGACTCCATGTATACCCGCGTAAGAATTTCATGTGTTCCTCATGTTAATGGATCTCAACCTCATCTTTCTCCTTCTCATTATCGGGAGGTACCCTATATGGCACCTCCTACATATTCGTACTCACCACCCTAAGAAACTGTATTGAGCCTGTATTCATGAACTCAATGAGAATATGAAGTGGGGGAGCCTCTTGGAATACCTCTCCAAACCACAAATCCTCCATCTCTCCTCATTGAATATGTACTCCTCAATCTCGAAATGGTCCACCTCTTACTCGATATGAACCCTCCGTATATGTATGTAATGTATCTCAACAAAGTAGTATAGGAACCAAATTTACCCTCACTCTCCTCAACCAAACTCTCCAACTCTGGATCATCAGGCCAACAATATGCCTCTTCGGTCTTAGTAGACTCCTTAGACTCTCTATTGGTCTATCTATGTCAGGTTTCATCATATTGAATCTCATCCATAGATGTAATCCTGCAATATCCATCATCTTGGTCTAGGTCTTCATGCATGCCCAAAACCAAAACATCAACATCCTCAACATCATCTTCATACTCGACATCTCCACTATTGTCATTAGATGTAGAAGTCTCAACATCAA
Organism: Pinus taeda; assembly: GCA_000404065.3. NCBI lineage: Eukaryota > Viridiplantae > Streptophyta > Pinopsida > Pinales > Pinaceae > Pinus > Pinus taeda. The sequence continues at coordinate 14,782 of APFE030360795.1, read as the reverse complement.
CCATCTCACACTCAACTGTTTAAGTCTCATCATAAACCATTTGGGGTCTCTTTGACATCCTTAGAATCTCGTTTTCCAATTCAACCATTATCCTTAAATGTTGCGTGAGTATGGGCTTCATACAATACAATTTCTCACAAATCTCTTTGTCCGCCTGTCCTCCCTCCATATAGATAGTTGTCATCCTATGTCCATCTAACATGTCCCTAATAGTTGTAACAACCACTAGTTCCTCTCCTAAAAGAATGAACAATGTCCTCATATGAGGTGTTGGTACAGCTCTCTATTAAACCATAAAATAAATTCCCAATACAATCTCATAGTCACCCATCTTGACAATCATGAAGTCACACTTCCCTTTCTGACTACTAATCTCTACTAGAACACCACAAACTTCTCAAAGAACTCTCCTGCCTTCAGAATTCACCACTTTGAAAGATGCACAAACTAGAACAATCTGCAAGCACAATCTCCTAGCCACATCTTCCCTCATAAGTTTATGTGTAACCCCACTATCTACCATAGCCATCGACGAACTCCCATTCACATCAATCTTCACATAGTTCAACTTCATCCGATCCATATAATTTTTTAGAGTCTCATCCTTCAAAGAAGTTTCACCTAGAACTTGCATCACTCCCATAGATGTCTGAGAACACTTCCCAATTCTCTTTTCCTTCTCGTCTTGTTGTATAGAAACCACTTTATGCTTCAATGGATAGTTCTTCATCATGTGATCCTCTTTGCGTAGCCAACCTGAAAGATACTTCCTCTCCTTCTTACCAAATTTCTTTGGTCCATCCTCTTTCAAAGAGTTCCCTTTCTCCTTATCTGAATTATTCTTCTCGCCATACTCCTTCCCTTTTGGCTTTCCTATTGCACGAAGATCCAAAAGATTTTCTACAACAATGATAACTTCTCCGAGAGTCTGCACATTATGTCTCTTTACTTCTGTATGAGCCCAAGGTTGTAGACATATCAAGAAATTGAACAACCTGTCCTTCTTATCCATATCCATAATCTCCAACATAAGAATTGAATACTCCTAAGTGTAACCCTATATACTCCCTGTTCACCTCAAAAAATCCAACTTATTCCTTGCATCCCAAGTATGATCCTATGGTCCAAACTAGGAACAAAATGCTTCCTTCAACTTCATCCATGTGGTAAGGCCATCTTACGTCTGACCCAAGGCAACTTGCTATGCCCATCTTCCCCACTACAACTCCATATTCCCTATTAAGAATGAGGTAGAAACCTTCACCTTGACCTCATATGAGCACTCTCACGGTTGATCCAAGAAATTCTATACATATCAATAGAAATTCCAAAGATTTTTTTCACATACCATACTATCATACGATTCCAGTTCTTTCAAATTCACCCTTACTGAAGCACTAGACTAACTCTTCCTGAATTCTTTCCTCAACACTACAATCGTCTCTATCTACACTTCCATAACTGAAGTAAGACTCTCAATCTTCTCTTCCAACCGGATCAATCTATCAAAATAATCTTCAAGTCTGTCAAGCATATCACTGTACTAATCAAATATCTTAAGCACTTGAGTGAGTAACCCAACCCATCATTGGCCTTGAATTCAAATGCTCTCTCCCCTGCACTTCAAATGAGACTCCATCTCACATGGATCAATCCTTGCCAAATTAGCTTTGATCCCTACTTTGATACCAATTTTCAGTTGATGAAGAGCACCAAACTTTTGTCAACCTGCTTCAGTTGTGATAGCAATTTTCACGCCCCAGAGAACCCTTTATACGAAATTCCTCTGGACGTGCAATAAAAACGTGGTTCATTGTAATGGCTTGAACAACTTACAACTATAAGAGAATTTTTACACCAACGTTTCGAATCCCAAATGGGATCCATCATTAGGGTTAAGAGAAAGATGATAAAAGAAGAGCAAGAAGGAAGAGATAAATACTCATGAGGGAATGAATATTGAAGGAATAACACAGGTCGGCAAGAAAGATTAATAATGAAACTTAAAATTAAACTAAAAATTTTTACATTAATTTTTATAAATTAATATCATTTAATTAATACCTATAAAACATAATCTTTAAATAACCTAACATCTATATTAATATTAATATCTATAAAACCTAATATATATATTAATATTAATATCATAAACCTAATATCTATATAACATTAATATTTATATAACCTAATGTTTATATAGCTTAATCTTTATATAACTTATTCTTATATAACTTATATTATATAACCTAAAATCTATATTAATATTAATATCTATAAAACTTAAT
>APFE030360794.1:43231-79623 GCA_000404065.3 Pinus taeda | reverse complement strand
TTAAAGTTGCAAGGTGGAAGGGTTAGAACCCTTCTGAGTGTTCTGCATATTCCTGCATTGGCCAGAAATATGATTTATGTAAGCAAGTTGGATGATGCAGGTGTAAAGACAGTGTTCGAGAAGGATACTTGCAAGATGGTTCGAGGAGCACTGGTATTAACGTGGGGAGTTCAGGTTGGAACTATGTACAAGCTGCAAGGTAGCACTACTGTTGATGGGTGCAATAGTTCTATAGTTCCTGAAAATGAAGCAGAAAATCTAGTGGTCTCTGGAAAGAAGACCATGCTGTGGCACCAAAGGCTTGCACATATTGGAGAGAAGGGCCTTCGAATACTTCATGGTAAAGGTATGGTAGAAGGTATGGGTAATAGCTCTCTAGATTTTGATTTCTATGAAAATTGTGTATATGGGAAGCAAAATCGGGTGAGTTTCCCCTCTGGTGGTAAGAGACAAATAGATATTAGAGATTGTTTTTTGGGCCGCACAGTGATGTGTTTGGACCTGTGAAGGTTCCATCACTGGGTAAGTCTATGTACTATGTATCATTTATAGATGAATTCTCAAGGAATACATGGATATATTTCTTTAAGAATAAATATGAAGTCTTTTATAGGTTTAAAGAATTTAAGGCTCTAGTGGAAAATCATACAGAGAAGAAGATAAAGGCACTAAGGACAGATAATGGTGGAGAATTCTATAGCAAATAATTTGAAGAATTCTGTAAGAAGTGTGGTATAGCATGGAAAAAGACTACTCCTTATACACCTCACCAAAATGGAGTTGCAAAAAGAATGAACAAGACGTTGATGGAAAGGGCAAGAAGCATTCTCAGTGGTGTCGGGTTAGGACAGGAATTCTGGGCAGAGGTAGTGGATACTGCATGTTACCTGGTCAATAGGTTACCTTCATCAGTGTTGGAGGATAAGATTCTACAAGAAGTATGGATTGGTAAGAAACCCTGTCTTTCACATCTGAGGGTATTTGGATGTGATGCATATGTACATGTTCTAAAGGAGAAACAAACCAAGTTGGATAGTAAATCCAAAAAGTGAATCCTTATTGGGTATACAGATGGTTTAAAGGGTTATAAGATTTGGAACCTAGTCACATGAAAGGTTGTGTACGGTCAAGATGTGGTGTTTAGAGAGGTGAAAGATGTTATTAAACATGAAGTCCAACCAAAGGAACCTGTGAAGATAGAGTTTGAACTAAAGGAGGAGGAATCAGACTCTGTATTAGAGGAGGAATCAGAAGATGAAGAGCCACAAACTTCGGCTGTGAGAAGATCAGTTCGAGAAAGAAGGCAGCCAGAAAGGTATAGTCCATCTGCTTTCTATTCAAACTTTGCTTTGTATGTTACTGATGATGAATCCCAGAACTGTGAAGGAAGCAGTGGATTCAGAGGATTGAAAACTCTGGAAAGAGGCCATGGTTGATGAAATGGCATCTTTGCACAAAAATGAGGCTTGGGATCTGGTGGAGCTGTCGGCTGGAAGGAAACCCATTGGCAGCAAATGGGTGTTCAAGAAGGAGACAAATGCAGAAGGGAAGGTGGAGAAATACAAAGCTCGGTTGGTAGCAAAAGGTTATTCCCAGGTGTCGGGAATTGATTTTGGTGATATTTTTTCTCCTGTTGCCAAGGTAACTTCTATTAGATTACTTTTATTTGTTGCTATTGCTTTTGATTTTGAGGTAGAACAGATGGATGTAAAGACAACATTTCTTCATGGGGATTTGGAAGAGGAAATCTACATGAACCAACCTGAAGGCTTTGCGATGAAGGGTAAGAAAGAACTGGTATCCAAGTTAAATAAGTCTCTGTATGGGTTAAAACAGTCACCAAGGATGTGGTATTAGAAATTTGATACATTTATATGGGGACTTGGCTTCACCAGAACCAAAGCAGATCACTGTTTATATTTTAAATTAATTGGTGACTGTGTTATTTATCTGGTCTTGTATGTGGATGATATGTTGCTGGTTGGAAATGACAAAGAAATTATCCAAAATTTGAAGACCCAATTGTCCTCCAAATTCGACATGAAATATCTCGGTGCTGCAAACTATATTTTGGGCATGGAAATTAAAAGAGATCGAGCAAAAAGGAAGTTTTGGTTAAACTAGAGGAAGTATGTCGAGACAATACTATAGAGGTTTAACATGCAGGATAGTAAACCGGTGAAGGTTCCTATTCCTATAGGCGTGAGGTTATCTTTTGAACAGTGTCCCAAGACACAAGAAGAGGAAGAGGACATGTCTCGTGTTCCCTATGCAAGTGCAGTCGGTAGCTTGATGTATGCCATGGTCTGTACTAGACCAGACATTGCACATGCAGTGGGAGTATTGAGCAGGTTTATGTCAAAACCAGGGAAGGAGCACTATACAACAGTGAAGCGGGTTTTCAGGTATTTGCGTGGCACTAGTGATTATGGTTTTGTGCTACCAAGGAAGACCAGGATTGGACAGAGTGTTGGATATCCATGGCTTTGTTGATGCAGACTGGGCTGGAGATCTGGATCAGAGAAGATCTACAAGTGGGCATAATCGCTGCTTATCAACTATTGGAGGTGCAGTCAGTTGGATGAGTAAGAAACAATCTGTAGTGGCACTATCAACTACAGAGGTAGAATAATGGCAGCCACTCATGCAAGCAAGGAAGCAGTTTGGTTGCAGAGATTGTGTTCAAGTATGGGGTTAGTACAGGGAGCTATAAGGATAGACTGTGACAGCCAAAGTGCAATTTCTTGGCAAAGAACCCTGCTTATCATTCAAAGACAAAGCACATTGATGTTCAGTATCACTTTGTGAGGGATATGATAGAAGACAAAATGGTGTTGCTAGTAAAGGTGGACACTTTGAAGAATACTACAGATGCATTGACAAAATCTATGAGCTCTGAGAAGTTCTCTTGGTTTAGAGAAACAATGTGCATTGTAGGGTTGGATAAATGACTAATCTCTCTTGTGGCCCCCTGTGGAAAGAAAACAACAAGTGGGAGAATGTTTGGTTGTGTTATATTCTTTCCACGACTAGCCCACGTAGTTAACCACATGGTTAGAAGGGGGGCGGATCCCCTCCTTCGTTGCACCGATTACGTAGCGGGGGGAGTCACTGGGTGTTTGAGGGGTGCAGGTAACCCCACTCTATGGGGTCCTGGGTAGTGCCCCAATTTTTTTTTTTCCCCTATATTAGGTTGGGTAGACCTACCTATGGTTTTGTGCATGTTTTTCACACATGGTTTTGGATCCAATGATTTTCGGTCCATGGTATTGGATGCTTCGGCATGTATAAATATGTATTGTAACACTGAAAGGAACATAATGAAAAATCAAGCTGATAGTCCCGGTTTTGGGATCCAGTGGAAAATCTCTTTGTATATGTGTTTTATGTGTTATTCTCTTGCATTGTTTAATTTTTGTGTTTTAGAATTCGTATGCAGGTAATTTCCATATGGGTTTAAAACCTATAGAAAAACCTATGTTCTAGACCTAAGACCTAAACCTATCGAACTATGGTACAAAAACTATGCAAATAAACCCTCTCGGATCATATAGTAAAAACAATGTAAACAAATACAATCATAACCATAGTGCTCCTAACCACATGGGGCCACAACATGTGAGCAGTCCGAAGTCGCACAGTTATCCACGCGAAAACCATAGTGGAACTAGGACATCTAAGTAGTTCAAAGTTGACTGCGAAGGATAAGCTATTAGGTTAAAGATGCAACCATCAAAGGGGATGTGTTGTCACATGCAACCGCAGCAGAACCGTCGACAAATGACCACCACTTGTCCACATGTAGTTAGACCCCGATTGATCACATATTCGCAGTCAGGCCTTCCACAATGTTAGTTGACACCAGTGGGTTTTGGTATATCCAAAATCTATTTTGGTTTTTAATGCAGTTTATGCTATTTTTAATATACCCACCATGTGACTAGGTCCTTAAGTGTAACAATGTGACAAGACCATACACTAAACCTTTAATACAATCCATACATCCCAAGATTAGCCCACTGAGAGTTCGAATGGACCTAAGGGGTTATAGATTCATCCTTTTAGTCATGAACAAGGGAAATTAGAGTGATTTGGAGGCTTGTTTACAGATGCTGAGCCAGAGAGGCAGTTGTTGTTTTCAGTGTATCTTGGTCGTCTGGAGGCAGAATTGGGAATCAAGATAGGCATTGGAAAGCTAGGAGAGAGAGATTTCTACTGGTATGGACCATAAGTGCCTATGTGCATATTCAGTTTGTTTTTTTTGTGTGTAAAATACCTCTTTCAATCAATCCTAATAAAGTCAACGCCCATCTTGAAAGTGGACCCAGAGACATAGTCCATCAGGGATGAACTCCGTAATAAATGTCTTCTGTCTTATATCTCTGTTTTTTCTTCAAATTCATGTTTAATTATGTTTCTTAAGTTCTCTATTAAGTCTTGAATCAACTGCTTTCCTTTAGTCTTCCACATTCAGCATATAAGGTTAACGATCAAAAATTCACTGTTGGCAAATAATCAATTCTAATTCAATTTAGTTTATGATCAATATCAGATCAATCTTCTTTTTTTCTTCAAAGATACCCAATATGAAATTATGACTCGGAAGAACCCTATAATTTAATATTCCTCCATTGGTGGGGAATGTAATTGTAGAATGTCAAAATTTAACATTCATAAAATCAAACATTTTAAAATTTGATTGTGTGAAAAAATATAAGGAACTTGATCGATCATGCAAGTGAATTACCTCAATATTTCTGAGAAACATGTATTCAACATGCCAAAATTTTCTTTCACATTGTAAAACAACATCATTGTTCTTGCCTGAGTAGACTTTGACTTTCCACCAAGTCTAAAGAGAGGGGCGATGGAAGTAGATTTTAGACTTTCGAATAAGGTACCAATGATATGAGCATCATCCACTAGATCATTGTTTTATAATTCATATAACAACATTTCCTCCATGGAAGTCATATCCCATAAGGAATCATCCATACCAACCTCGATTTAATTGCCTCCTGCATTTTCAACTTGCGATGAAGAACTGTTATTGTTATAGTCATTCATAATTGGTGAATCTAGATGTAGTGGGAATTTAATAGGTGGTTGATTCAACCATTATTTGTATGATTCCTCTCTAATTATTTCTCTTAATGAAACCTTTTCTCAAGTTGAAATTGTAGTGGGGTGCTCCGGAAGATGGTAGGTGGATTTCTCATCATCACTAGAATCCTAATTTCAAAAAATATTGAACATCATTAGTACAGTATCAATGATATTAGTAAGCACATCAATGCAATTTATTTTTTGAAATTAAAATACACCAAACAATTATTACCATCTTTGATCCAGGATTGTCACTGGAAGATGCCATGTTCCAATTGGTAGGGTGAAGAGGTTGTCCATTTTTATCTACCAATTGGCACTATAAGGAAAAGAACTTTTAGAGGAGGTTTTTGCAGAGGCCCCTATAAAAATAGCCCAAAAATCCATTTGTAGTGGAGGTCACTAGAGGAGGCAGGTAGGCGGATGTTTTAGCAAATGTTTCTTTTATTGGGTGTCTAAATTACTAAAGTGCATTGATGTTTTCTTATCAACACATGTGTTGGAAATGTATTCACCACTGGGGGGGGGGGGGGGTGAATCAATAGTGAACGTGTATATTTACTTTTAAAATCCTTTTCAATTTTTGCAACACAATCTTCATTAACCCATTATTAGATTAAATCATATATCAAAACACATGAGAACAATAAGAGATAATAAAAGAATCATGCAAAAGAAGACACAAAATTTTTCTGGTGGAAAACCCCCTCTGGTTCAAAAACCACCCTTGTTGTTGTTGCACTGATCGAATAATAATATTAATCATTAAGAAATTCAGTTACATAGAATATAAATAATTGGCTACTATCAAAGAGAACTATTATCCTCGTCTATGAATATACAAACACCCATCTGAACAATAAGCCTTGTCCAACACACATTGGACTTATGAAGAAATTTGTTCTCTATATTGAGTTTTCTGGTTCACCCACTCCACTCTCCTATCTAACCCATGTTTCACAATATTTCATACTGGAGTCAATCTGAATCACTCAACTAGAACAACACACCAACTTCTAGTAATATAATCTCAATACAATATAGGAAATCCACTGAAAGTTAATCTATACAACTCACTCAATCACTGCAACAACCCATCAACAATACATGCAACAAACATAAAAGATAATATGATAAAAACATGATAAAAAATCATGAAGCAAATGATTTACAATCATTTCTTCTCTTTTACCATACTAGTGCATAATATCTTGGCTGAAACAAAGTTCTGTTGCCATCTTCTATTAATGTAATCTACTGAAGATAATTTGCATAAATCCCTGGACAACTCGCACACACCACTCTTGTCTCACTCACACTCTCCAAGGTCATATAACACATCACACTTTCTTCTCAAGTGAACAAAAACCGAATAGACTCGTGATGTCTATCTATTTGTAATCTTCTAAAATGATTAAAAAAAATAATTCCAATTCTATAGTGGAGTTATGTTCATTGTTGGAAGTGGTTCGGTTCATTACTTCATGACTCAATCATGGCACTAACTTCATTTAATAATGAATATTATCTTTTAATCATATTCTATAAGAACAATAATCATTTTCTGACCTTTACTTGATGAGTCCCGAATACGACAAGCCAAACAAAAAAAAAAACACATCTTATTAGTGTGAGAGATGTAGAGGAATTTTAGTGAAAAGCCTTGGTCACACCCATATCATAGGATCCATGTGACTAGAACTCCTAAAGTTGCTCCCATAGGCCTACATGCTAATGACTGTGGTAGAGGATGCTCAAAATCACCTTTCCTCTGCTCATAACCTACTTAAACTGACTCCACTAGTTGATCATCATCAATAAGTCCTTAGGAAGAACCGATAGCCTCTGCGACACCCCAACAATCCATTGTAGCAACTCGATCATCATCACAAATCAAACTAGGTTGACTTTAATTCCATCCATCAGCTGCTCCAACACTCAAGCCATCAATCTTCACCACAACTACTCCAACATCTACAAGCTTCAATGATAGACCCTGTGACTGATCATACAAGCTAAAAACCATCCATACACACACCTAGTACCATAAAAATGACTTGAAAATCTCCAAAATTATTAACTAGGTGTAATAGCTCCACCTCCTATCAAGGAATCCATACATAAGACAACAATCTTCACTAACATCTACAACCATCAAGCTAAGGTTTGCAAATAACGCACAAGTCAAGTAACATCTCACTAGCATAAGCCTAGTACCTTTACCAAGCAACCATGTAGCAAGTCATCCATACATAAACACACTAGAGACCATAAAATAATCAATGAATAAACCATGTGCATAAAAAATCACATACTACGAGGTTGACATCAATGCCAGCCAACACCAATATAGCCTCCAACACCATTGCTAATAGGTTGACATCAATGCCAACAATACCCTGCTTTGGCATTGATGGAAACCCTAGCTAAACCAACCAAATGGCCTCTAAAATAATCCTCATTCACTCCCCTTTTGACATCAATGGAAAATGGCTAAGCTCATCCAAATAATCATAGCTGAATAGACACTACTCCCCCTAGACACTAGTTATGTTTGAACATGCAGAAAGAACTATAAGAATTAGTATATTGTGGACATCAACATACCATGACCATCAAAAATAACAACACATCATATACATCATCAAGGTCAAATCATAATGCATCAAAAAAAAAAAACAACCATCCTCATAGAAGCATGACAACAAAGAACATCAATAAATCTCTCTCTCCTGAAGTAGCAACAACAAACACTCCATGAACACCACTCTCAACCAACAAAAAAAACACACAAAACTCAATAAAAACATGAGAGGCAATGGAAAATACCATTACTAGTAGCACTCTCTCCATTAACAACAAATAATATACATCAGAAGCATCTAATGTAAGCGGAAACACATCATAAGAAACAATACCAACAACAACTCTCTACTCAGCAACATCAACGGCATCAACCTCACTCTTATCCAAACCAACAACAACATAGTGTAGCATTATTAATAGCAAACTATGTCTGATTAACCACAAAATACTGGACATGCTCCTCCTGAGTATAATCATCTTGTAACCAATGCCTTATAGTTGAAGGCTACACCTCAAGGACGAATGGATTGATTATACAATATGAATGATATATAGTGCATGACTGAAATAATTCACATCAACCCACATGAATGGCTTCCCTCATCAATGAATACTAGACATCCAGACTCTCTCTCCAACATGATCATGACCAATGATATACAATACAATGTAGTACATGGTTGGATACAAGGCTACAAAATGAGTAAGACATGATATATAATAGCCCAAATATGGCTGAAAAAATCATAATTACACCAACTTGTCATGAATCATAACCTTCCTATACCTACTTATGACAACATAAACTCAGTGACTAAAACTGAAGAAGTACAATATGAAGCATATGGTTGTTATATCACCAAAACGTATGCCTCTCAGACATACTAAAATAAGCTCCTTGACCACCACTATAAACATTTTAGCCAATCAACAAGATGATGAATGATCAACAATATATAAATCTCATCATGCATATACCCATCCATGCATACAAGATAGATCCATCTATATCAAGGCACCATCATCTAGTAGTAAATAAAGAAATAGAAGCAATACTCATTTCAAAAATATGTGCACCATTTATAGTAGGATGCATCCATCTACTCAAGTTAGAAATAATCAAATCAACATATCTTACATCATAATATAAGACTCAAACTATTATGGGAGAAAACCATGGATCCATGAAATAATAAATCTGATCAACAACTCCTCCAACTAGTACCAGTGTATCAAGTCACTAATAATCATCAAACTATATATGCATAATACCAACAATTAAGCAACAACTAATAATTTTCAACATGGAGAAATAATGAACCATAAAAAGATCTACTAAATGCAACATCGACCAAGTAACCACCAATATTCTCATTAGTGTTAAAGAACAAATGCAACATGGTGGCCAATGAATCAATATCTAATGGTAATAGTGTCACATCACATGTTAAAAAAAATAGCTGCAGTAGAAAATCCATTGGCATGCATATGGAGTGTAAACACCACCAACATAGTTGAATCCATATTATCTCATCTAAAAATATGATATGGCTTATAAATACTAGAACTAATGCATGAATTCTCAGAACAACCATCAAATTAAAAATAATTAACTGCATGCAACTGATACAAGCCTATGGAGAATCAACTAAATTCAAAACAATTCTCCTCAACCTCTAATAGCTCCTGCAATGGACAATGTTAGATAAATGTATCATCGTGAGAAACATAACAACTTCCTCCAAACAATCTCATAAGCCATGATTCCTTCAATAAACCATTGGAAAATGAAAACATAAAAGATGCCCCCCTGCACATGTGTCATCTCAAAACAATCTCTTGCAACAAACAACTTTCAATACTAAAACATCATGCAACATAATATTCATTCAACCTTTCAATATCGCAACATTCACAATGAACCACATGCAATCCATAATGCAACCATATGCTACCCTCGAGACGATGCATGACTAATTTTTTGATGGGAGTGCTTTGCTGCTCCTTTCTTCTCCAAATTTTGTGAGGTTGATCCTTGGCATACATATTCTTATTTGGCTTCTTTACTAATTTATTTTTCATGGATTTCTTCCTTTCATTTTGTTTCCTAAAACAAATGGGAAATTTTCAATCCTTGGCCTTCTGGCCCAAATCATCACACGCATTGCGTCTAATATGCCAAAGAAATGTTGTAAATTGTTCAGATTGTTTGCTAATATGATTTCTACTCCTTGCTCCATAGGTCCTACAATCAACAACTTTATGACCAAAATCATTACATAAGAAAAAATACCCATAAAATAATTTTTTATACCTGGAAACTAATGGGATTGATCTTTGAGAAACCTCCACCTTTGGCTGCTTATTTTTCTTGAAATGATTTATCTTTTTGTTCTTGAAATTTGCTTAAATGTGCCCAAATTTTTGACAGTTAAATCATTTAATATTTCTCATATCCTTTCTTGGCACATTTTTGGACTCTTGACTTGGCACTTTATTTTTCTAGTGGTTTCCTTCATTGCTACTTGAATTTTCTTCTTTGGGCTCTTCAATTGTTGCCTCATTTGTTCTCTTGATGCTCTTTTGTAATTTAGATTCAAGCTTCTGAGAGTGGTTCATTTGATTCTTGAGCTAACTACCAACCTCCTCTTCAATTTTATTTACTTTCTCCAACTCATTTTTCAAATCAGAAATCTCTTCTTTGAAAGCATGCTCTCTCTCTTCAAGATTCTAAAGATTTCTTCAGATCTTTGTTCTCCATCTTAAGATATTCAATCAACCCTGCTTGAGCTTTGTTTTTGGCTTCAAGGGTCACTATTATTTTAATCTCTTCACCTTTAGATTACTGTAATGGAAATACACCTTCCTTACTTCTTGAGTAATCAACTTCAATGTTTTTATCATCAATTTATTCAATAACCCCAAAATCATCATCACTAGATTGGCATGGAAAATTCTTGTGACTAAAAATATCGTTAGCCATAACTTTCACCAACAAAATAGGTTCTTTTGGTTTTGCAACATTTTTGGATTGTTTTCAACTCTTCTTTTCATGTGTTTGCTTCCTCATACTTTTCACCATATTCCCATGCTCTTCTCTCAAGAAATCAAGCTTCACCAACTCCTGAGAGAACCCCGCTCTAATACTAATTGTTGGAAATGTATTCACTACTGGGAGGGGGGGGTGGGGGAGGGGGGGGGTTGAATCTGTAGTGAAAGTATATATTTACTTTTTAAATCATTTTCAATTTCTACAACACAATCTTCATTAACCCATTGTTAGGTTAAAACATATATCAAAACACATGAGAACCATAAGAGATAATCAAAGGATCATGCACAAGAAGACACAAGATTTTTCTGGTGGAAAACCCCCTCCCAGACAAAAACCACCCTTGATGTTCTTGCACTTCTCGAATAATTATATTAATCATTAAGAAATTTATTTACATAGAATATAAATAAATGACTACTATCAAAGAGAATTATTATCCTCATCTACGACTCTACAAACACCTATATGATCAACAAACCTTGCCAACCACCCATTCAACTTATGAAGAAATTTGTTCTTTGTACTAAGTTTGTTGGAGCACCCACTCCATTCTTCTATCTAACCTACATTTCACAATATTTCAGACTGGAGTCAATCTAAATCGCTCAACTAGAATGACACAACAACCTCTAGCAATATAGGCTCAATATAATATAAGAAATCCACTTAAAACCAATTTGTACAACTCACTCAATCTCTACAACAACCCATAAACAATACATGCAACAATAATAAAAGATAATTTGATGAAAACATGAAGGAAATGATTTACAATCCTTCCTACTCTTTTACCACACTACTGCATAAGGTCTTTGCTAAAATAAAGTTTTGCTGCCATCTTCTATCACTGTAACCTACTGAAGATATTTTGCATAAATCCCTACACAACTTGCACACACCACTCTTCTCTCACTCACACTCACCAAGCTCACACAACCATCACACTTTCTTCTCATGTGAACCAAAACCAAATAGACTCATGATATATATCTATTTGTAATATTTTGAAATGGTTAAAAACTTTAATTCCAATTATGTATTGGAGTTGTGTTCATATGTTGGAAGTGTTTCGGTTCATTGCTTCTTGAATCAATCATGCCACGAACTTAATTTACTAATGAATATTCTCTTTTAATCATCTTCTAGAGGAAAAATAATTATTTTATGACCTTTACATGATGAGTACCGAATAATACAAGCCAAAAAAACAAATAAAACATCAGATGATCACAAGAGATGCAAAGATATTTTAGTGAAAATCCTTCCTCGCACCTAGAGCATAGGCTCCGTGTGACCGAAACTCCTCCAGTTACTCCCATAGGCCTACATACAAGAAACTAGGACTTTTATTCGCTCCCGTAGCAATGTCAAGCATGAAACTTTGTAGTGGATGCTCAACATTATCTTTCCTCTGCTCAAAACATGCTCAATGCCAACCCACATTAATGTTACTAGGTTGACATCAATGCCCACCAAACAACTGAGTCATAATTCCAAAAGCACGCACCATTACTGCATATAATATGGTGCACAATAGCTTTTGTTTTTAAATAAATAACCATGGTGCACTAGATACCATAACGCACCAATGCTTGAATATTCTCTAGCACTAGACTGCTTCATATACTACAACATATCAGTGTTATTCTAAAATGACGGTCCATTGTGGTAAGCGTATTACAACATCCCGGGGCATCATATAAAGCATACCGATAGACATTTTAAGATTTCTAAAAATGATCATTACTATCATAAAACCACAACACTAATGAGTTACAAGTAACATAAATCCATATTGCACCGGAGGAGGGTTAACTAAAAAAAACACTCACGAATGTAATTTTAATTTTTACCATCTACAATGTGGGAGAGATCTTAAGCACTGATGCCACTCTTGCCACAATGCGTCCATGACGACCAAATGTCCAGGCAATATCTATTATTATTTCTAATTTACGTTTTTAGTGGATTAGAATTTCAAATTAGGTTGAATTTTTCATTTTTTTTTTTACAAAAAAAAAAATCAACATGTGGTGCACTTGATTTGTTCGTCTCGCACTAGTAGCGATGCACCTTGTAAATTTATAGATTTCACTGTGAACATAACACACCGCTGTTGTGGCAATGAATTTTGTAAATATAAATGCACCGGGAAAGGTGCAATTGATTATGTGTTAGTGCATCACATCAATATGTTTATATTTATCAAATGCACTAGGAATAAATATTTTAAAATATTCATATATCTTGGTGCGTTCGATAACCTAAATGTATCATTCGAGTGCCAACAAGTTATATGTGCGCACTGGTGCAAAAGTATGCCACCGCTATGAAAACTTAAAATATTGAAAACTTAAATTATGAAACACCCACAGTGCGTTATACTTATGTGTTCACTATTTCCAGTGTGGTTATGGTTGAAATCACATCGACTCCAGTGCAAGACCGTGTTTTGAGTGCACTGATAATTTTTTTTTTCTAGATTAAAAGTTATGTTTCCATATTTATAAATACATGTTTCATTTAATCAAAAAAAATATATTTTATGTAAGAGGCTGATGTATTTTATATTTCAATCATGTAGCAGAGATGTCAGCAGAGGGAGCACCAGCAAGAGTAGGAGTAATAGGTAGACCCATACAATATGGTTTGACCATGTAAGGTGAGAGAGAGGGAGAGGGATTTATACCCTTGCCCTATTAATATAACAACCTAAGTGATATTGAGGAATGTAGGCCTCCTCAAGTACTATGACGAGGGTACATCCTTGAAGGCACACTCTGTCCTATTGGTGCATCTGATCTATCGATGAAATGTCTAGCAATAGGCTTTCTATGTCAGTCTTGAGTTGTGGTATATGCCCACTATAGAGAAAATTTACTTTATCACTGGCCTATCCAGGAGGGGAGGATTTTCCACAGTTCCCTGATGTCCTCCTTGGTGTTGTAACTAAGATTCATATCGCATACAATCTGAGATATGTCGGGCCTCATGCAACCCATCCATCCTATTTTCAGGACCCTGATGGACAACTACAAATTTCTTCTTTTGCTACAGAGGAGGCTAGGTGCCCCTCATTATTAGTCAACACCATTTCACATTCTTGTGGTAATGGGTAGCACATTGGTTTCTATATTTTGTGTTATGTTGAGTCTTTGATTCATGTGCCACATTGCATCATATGGTCTGCCATTTTTTTGAGGCAGTTTTGCACGACTTTAGATAGATGTTGTGCATTCTCGAGACAGGGGAGGGAGACCTTCCGTTTTACTTCTGATCTTTTTTGTTTATTTTGTAGAGGTTTCTGAAGGCCTACATTTGATCGTTTCCCTCCTAGGCTGATCACTGAGGCCTAGATATGCATGTGGGGGTAGATGATGCCAAAACGGGGCATGCCGAAGTTTTTGGCAAGGATTTTGGATGAGGCACTAGAGCTAATGGCTAGTGTGGATTACCATCCATTTTCTGTGTTGGGGTATCCAATGTGGGGATTGATTGGAGAGGGTGTCCCAACATATTCTTCATACCAGATTTAATATTAGTGTTTTCCTGAAATTAATCTAGTTTAATTTTCTTGTTTTAATGAATTAGAATAAAATTTATTCTAGCATGTTCAGTACTATATATTCTCTCGACATCAGCACATTCAATGCGGACATGCCTCCTCCCCCACTAAATATTGGAGGAGATGAGGAGATGGGCAAAGCCCAAGAGGGTGAGGGTGAGGAACATCCTCAGTGGGGCATGGGAATTATGGGCAGAGGCCTACTGTGCGATGTTGGATGGACTAATATGACAGATTGGTAAAATTTTTGGTTCGGTAAGCAGTCCTCCCTATGAGGCCTCTAGATAGCAGTGTAGATTTGATGTTCCTAGATCTCTACAGGACATCCATGGGATTTTATGTCTCTTATGCAACATGTCGTCAGAGCTAGTAGGGAACTAGAAGAAATGGGGGCTACAGGGAATCATGCAAGAACACATCCATTAGATGATGAGGGTGGTCATGATGATAATGAATATGATGATCATGATCACGATGATGAGGGTGATGTTCATGATCATGATGATGAGTTTGGTGATTATGATTCTTCTGGTAGTACAACTTCTCGTTACTCACCGAATGTTATCGATATTCTAGAGCTAGAAGACATGTCGTATTCTTCTAATTCTGGTAGAGAATACCAACCTCCTTCTCTTACAGAACAACCACATCTTTATACTACATACCAACCACCTCTTACTCAGCCTCCACCTCATTTGAGTTGGATATACATACTTGATTAAGCAGTAGTTGACGATCCATCATCTTATACTACAGACCAGGTTGTAGACACTACTACGTTTATTGTATTAGATATTTGACTGCACTTATTTGACATCATGATGTAGCTATTTTATCTTTTTGTATATATATATATATGGTGCATTTTTTTTGTTCATGTTTAATTACTTAATTTATATGTTAGTGTGGATGTGTGTATTGTTAGGTCATGTTAGATATGTTCATTTAATGTGCTTGCAGATAGATGTGTACGTGATAATAGTTATCTGACATGAGATTTATATTAATTTTAGGATGTGTGTGGTGGTGACATTAGATTACAATCTTTGTGTTTTGTTAGATATGATCGCAATGATGATGCCCTGTTACATTATTAGATTTGTGTGCTAGCTAATGATGTTTATATGTGCTACTAAAAGTGTATATACATAGGTGATGGCAATGAATTTGAATGTATATCTTAGATGATGTTTATGTTTGTTAGATGATTATCGTCATGATGCTTATTTTTATGGAATAATGTTTAATATACATTATTTATTGCTGAATTATTGTCAATATTTTCTATATGAAATTGCATGTAAAACAAATTACTTTAAAAAAATGCAAAGATATTTTTATAAATTACAAAGTTTAGTATGGTTGAAATTATGATTGTAAAATTACGATAAATAATTTTCTATCACTTAGATAGTTCAATGATATTCAATCTAACTTAATTAGTAAAATATTTCAATACTCACAACGATAAAATAATTAAAGGTAAAATAATTTAATTAGTTCTTAAAAAGATGAAAATATGTAACTCATTCAATTTTTAATATGAAATATTATTAATAATAAATTATTAGAAAATACAATTTAACTAATTCAATATTGGTTTATAAAATTCAATCTATTGTTAAATTTAAAAAACTTAAGTCAAAATATTTTTACAACTTGCAGCCTAGATCCATCCTAAGTCTCGATCTACCAAGCGACGTGAGCGATCAAAACCCTTGACACGGAAACATATTTTTGAGTGAAAAGAGATATGATTTCTCTAGGTGATTGGTCGATCATGGCAACTAGTATATTAATATATATGTAGTTGACATTGAAATATTTTATTTATAATTCAAGTTCTCCATATTAAAATGTTAAAATATTCCCCCTCATATTTTTTTCCTGTATGTGTTCATTGTTGGGAAAAATAATGGGGGCGGGGGGGTGAATCAGTATTTTCAAAATATTAAACTTTTCAATTTCATAACCTAATTTTTGTACGTGACTTTATTGAAGGGAACTCATGTGTGTATGCGACTGTTATTCATACAACTAGTGTATATCCAGTAAAACATAATTTTTAGTTATTCATCTTTTGTTTATCTTAATGCAATGTATTAGTACTTCATTCAACATTATATAAATAGTAACCATGTATAGTAAGAAAGCCATCACACATAATGAACAAACATGAATACCAAGATTTAAGGTGGAAACCCAATGTGGGAAAAAACCACCATTGATGTCATCTCTGTCTTATTTTTAATATAAAGAAAAACTTCTTACAATCTTGTACTGGCACATACTTATAGAAACACACAGGAAACCACTTGCAAAATACTACAACCTTCTCGTGTATTCCATCTCCTACTAAAAGGGAGATCCAATCCCTTAATATCATTTACTGGCACCCCCGGGAAGGGAGCTTCAACCCCCTAATCTGATTTACTAGCTACCACTAGAAGGAAGCTTCAACTCCGTCGCTGAAGGCTCCAACCCTGAACACCTTTGTGGACCCTGTTTCATAAATTTTCATACTGTATCCACCTATTGCAAAACATCACAACTTGTAGGCCACTTTTGATCAAATTTTTATACTGGACCAACTACCAACATTTAAGCCCAAAACCAAATATCAAAACTGAAATTAATCTCTGCAAAAAATCACTCAATCATCAACTAAAACAACCATTCTCTAACCCAATTGAATCAACCCTAAAATGAAACCCAATCAATGAATCAATTGAATCAACCAATCAACTAAAAGCCAAATCAATCAACTTAAACAACCAGAATACTCAGATCTCTATAATCAAAATAGTTGTCAACATACTACACATCACAAAAACCAGATTATGTTACTGCAAACCATGATCAACCATATAACAAAATATGTACACTACTTTATGTTAGCCAACCCACATGTGTATCCGCTTTCCATGAAGCATACCCGCGTATAGATCTTAAACCATTGAATCCTGAAAACTCAACCACTATCACTCTGAAATAAATACTGAATCATACATAGCTCCACTACATCATTTTGAAACAATCACAAAACTTTCACTAAATAGAATCAAACCTGCATGTGTACACTCCCTTTAGGCTATAAAACCTACGTATAGATCTGCATTTACTGGCACAAAAATTCACTGCATCATAGAACTTCGGACATACCCAGATCTTAACATACATAGAAAAATCATGTGTCAAGACACTATCAACACAAATCAAATCACCTAATAATCAAGATTGTCATCTCAAATCTACTGGATCTGATCCATCATCAAATTCCCAGGTGCGTACTTAGTTTTAGGTCAAGCAAAACATTAACAACCCATTACATGCATATTTTATTAATATCTAACTATTCATAAAATATTCATCACTTGCACACATCTACCACTTTGATCTTCATCTCCTTATATAGATTATCTCTTATCCAATACCACAAGTTAAAACCATACTCTGTCTAATGGTTTTCTTAGACAAGATCAAAAAATCCATTGTTGGGATTAATACCATAGGCCAATACAATGATAAGGACCCTTGGTATTTATAATACCATGGTGCAGAAACTATACATGCCTTTTCTTCTTCACACCCACGTGTGTATGCAACTTTCCTTAATAGAACCTGCATATACTTCTTCAAATTTCATCTTTGTCATTCCTATGTGTTTGATCTATTATGACTTCCTCCAAACTCTTTGTTGACATCTCTATCATGTCAATTTCCATCAAAGAAAAACTCATCAAGTAGGTCTCCATCAAGTATAACACATTAGCCATAATTCCATACACTAGTCATAATCCCAACAATCTCCCTCTTTGGACCTTATTGAAACCACTTTGGTGTTTGGTCACCATCACTTGTAGATACCTGTAAAACACATCAAGCTAAGCACTAATCTTTTCAAACACCATTTCAAACACCAAGCTTACTCTCCCCCTTTTAAATCAAGGGAAAAGGGAAAAGGGTTGACCAACGTTGAATGAAAGCTACCATAGGTCGGAACTACTAAGTATGAAAACTGAATACATGACCATGCTCCCATTGAGGACATGCTAAAAAAGGTTATAAAATGAAGTACATGACTCTATGAATCAACTTAATATGACTTGTCCTATCACCAAAGACTCAAAATTACATCAATCACCCAATCTCATTGGGTTTACATAGTTGACTTCATTATTAAATCAACCTCCCAATCATAGTGGGGTTGAAAATTACATCACATACCCAAAATGATTTGACCATAATAGTCCATACATGAATGAATTTTTAAAATGATTACATAATAGGTCTTTACATGACCTTTACGTTAAAATATAGATATGACATTTATAACCAAGACAAGTAACCTCAATAATACCATGATAGTCATCAACAACTATCATACACCACCTATGATTTGTACCATGACCATCTGTTAGTAGAAACTCATGCAAGGTAGGACACTGTGGCTTCAATATCATGAACCTGTGACCAGGTATTCAGCAAAAAAAAGATAAGTGGGGACCAAGCATATCATCATAAAATACGATAGGGAAGCGTAACATCATTCTTCAATATGATCATCAAAGTATCAACCATCCAATGTAGCAATAATATATCAATAACGATGTCTTAGGAACACCATTCTCTTTGCAAAAATTCTTCACACAAGAAGTCATAAAGAACTTATTTCACCAATATGCAACTCCAACAAATATCATAATCGACTACTTAACCATGATATTAGCATTATCAATAAGATCTACACATTCTTTCCACAATTGATAAGTATCAAGCATGATTAGCAACTCATGCATCATCATTTAAGAACTTCAACAACATAAGAAACATCACCATTGATAAGAATCATCATGTACGAAGGAATTATAAAGAAAACATATTGCCAACAATGCATTATTAGAAGCATATCAAATGATCCCTCTGAACTTGTGCCAATTGTTCACTGTCAGATCTGATCATCTCATTTATTAGTAAGAACTTTAAAGTATCTTCATCAACCAGTCATCCATCAAGGTATCAACAACTTATAAATTCCAAAAGCACTTCTAAATAAAATCAACAGACTGTAATCATCAACCAACATAACATGAAAGCCAAACAATAATTGACTGAAGAATATCAAACCCTTTTTCTTGAATCTGTCCCACTATTTCTTCATCATACCAAGATATACGAAATAGTTTAGTTCTTTACTCGTGTATATACATGACTTCTCTTTATAGGATCCATGTAAAAAATGTGAAATACTCAAATTTTACACCTTCAATTCCCCCTAAGTCTATTCTATTTTTACCAATGCACTATTACTACACCAAAGGAACTATCACTAGTATAAGAAACATGAAAATAAAAAAGAACCATGGTAATCATCATAAAGTAAAAACATGTATTACTCCACATGAGATCACACATCACTGATCGAGAGGACTTGATAACCATCTTCTATTCTCATGAGGTAAAGTACCTCATACTTCTTCTACAAACATTGTTGGAAGTATTATGTTAAGGAAAAATATACTGCAGTGGGCACCATATTATTTCACTATGAGTCTAAATCTTTCTCATATCTGCGAGAATTTTATTCTTCAAACACATATATTTTTTCTGGGTTTCTATATCCTTTTGCTATGAATTTTCCAGTTTCTTCATCCATAACCTTGCACTTGGTTGATGTAAACACAATTATATTTCCCTTATCTACCATTTGACCTACACTTAGAATATTTAGCTTTAGCCCTTGAACTAATAAAACATCAGCCGCTCCTTTATGTTTATTAATTCTAGCTTTACCATGTCCTAGTACTTTTGACGTAACATTAGTTCCAAGAATAACATTACCATGTTGGTTTTTCCTGCCATACTCCATTTTACTCTTATCTCCAGTTATGTGATGAGAGCATCCCCTATCTACGTACCATTTATCTTCATATTCAAATAAGCAGAGAGAAAGACCACACCTTATTTGTTTTTCCCTCTTATTATGAGAAATGTTGGTGGACCCACATTTTTCAGGGCTTCTGACATTAATGTTCTTATCTAGTTTCTTATCATGTTCTCTACAATGATCTATAGACTTGTTCCTGTATCCTTTTTCTACATATGCCCAAAATTGTTACAAGAATAACATCTTATATGTTTCATATTCCTTCTATTGCAATCAATTGCTTTGTGACCAAACATATCGAAAGCAAAAGAATATCCCCCAAAGTACCTGGAAGCTGATGATCTTTCTGTGAGGCGGTTATTAGCTTGAAGCATTCTACTTTGCAATTGGCTTCAATGTGTCCATAATTATGACATATAGAACATTCAACATTATTGATAAGAGGAGAAAATCTATTAACACTTCTATAATTAGGAGTAAATGATTTCCTTTGAAGATTTACTTTCCTTGGTTGTTGATGAGGTTGACTTCTTATCTCTTTGTTGATCATTTTAGATTTTACATCATAATTCTTTGCCTCAACTTGTGAACTAGATTCTCCTTCAATAGTTTAATGAAAACCAAGACCAGAAATGACGACATGAGACTTTTGTCTACTAAGAATATTATCCAAAATATTAGCACTATCTTGAAATCACAAATGTTTATCATTTTCTTCTAATTTACCTTTTATTGATATCCACTATCAATGATTTCCCATACATCAACTCCTAGTGCCTGCAACTATGCTCTCATCCTAACTTTCCAAAAGACAAAGTTAGTTCCATTAAATATAGGAGGTCTAATAGAAAATAATCCTTTGTGACTACTCATTTTGACGGATCTCATTCAAGAGATCAAGATTCTATCAAAGGACCTCCTCTGATACCAATTGTTGGGAAAAATACTGGGGGAGGGGGTGAATCAAAATTTTCAAACCATTAAAATTTTCAATTTCATAACCTAATTTCTATACATACTTAACTGAAGGGAACCCACGTGTGTGCTTGACTGTTATTCATACAAATGGAATATATCCATTAAAACATATTTTTCAGTTAATTCATCTTTTGTTTATCTTAAGCCAGTGCGTAATTACTTCATTCAAAATTATATAAATAATAACCATGTGTAGTAAGAAAACCATCACACATAATCAACACACATTAACACCAAGATTTAAGGTGGAAACCCAATATGGGAAAAAACTACTGTTGTTGTTGTCTCTATCCTCTTTTTAATATAAAGAAAAACTTCTTACAATATTATACTACGACAAACTCACACCAGCACTCAGGCACCCACCTATAGAAGGCTACAATCTTTTCTCATTTTCCAGCTCCTACTGGAAGGGAGCTCCAACCCGTTGATCTCATGTATGGGCACCTTTTGGAAGGGAGCTCTAACTACCTGATCTAATTTACCAGCTACTACCGGAAGAAAACTTCAAATCCCTCACTAAAGGCTCAAACCCTCAATACCTATGTGGACCATGTTTCATAAGTTTTCATACTGGATCCATCTACTACAAAACATCACAACTTGTAGGCCACATTTCATCAAATTTTCAGGCTAGACCCACTACTAACATTTAAGCCCAAATCCAAATATAAAAATTGAGACTAATCTCTGCAACAAATCAATCAATCATCAACTAAAACAACCAAACTCTGACCCAACTGAATCAACCATCAATTGAAACCCAATCACTAAATCAACTGAATCAACCAATCAATTGGAACCCAAATTAATCAACTTAAACAACCATAACAGTCAGATTGCTATAACCAAAATTATAGTCAACATACTGTACATCACAAAAACAAGATTTTGTTACTACAAACCCTGATCAACCATATATCAAAATAGATACGCTATTTTACAGTTGCTAACCCATGTGTACATGCTTTCCATGAAGCATACTTGCGTACAGGTCTTAAACATCTGAATCCTTAAAACTAAAACATTATCACTCTGAAATAAATACTGAATCATATACAAATCCACTGCATCATTTTGAAACAATCACAGAACCTTCACTGAACAAAATCAAACCCGTGTGTATATGCGCCCTTCAAGTTATAAAACTCGCATACAAATTTGCAATTACTGGTGCAAAACCACGCTACATCATAGAACTTTAGAAATACCGAGATCTCAGCATGCACAGAAAAATCATGCTTCAAGACACTATCAACACATATCAAATCACCTCATAATAAAGACTGTCATATTATATCTATTGGATTTGATCCATCATCAAATTCCTAGGTGCATACTTAGTTTTAGATCAAGTAAAACATCAATAACTCATTACATGCATATTTGCTTCAGATCTAGCTATTCATAAAATATTCATCACTTTCTCACATCTACCAGTTAGATCTTCATCTCCTTATATAGATTAGCCCTTATCCAATACCACAGGTCAAAATCATACTCCAGCTCATGGTTTTCTTAGACGGTATCAAAACATTCGTTACTAGGCTTAATACCACAATAAAGTACCATAGTAAGGATGCTTGGTATTTAGAACACCATGATCTAGAAACTATACACGCCTTTGCTTCTTCATACCCACGTGTGTACACAACTTTTCCTAATAGAACTTGCATATACTTATTGAAATTTCATATTTGTCATTCCTATGCTTCTGATATTTTATCCCTTTGTCCAAACTCTCTGTTGACATCTGTATCATGTTGGTTTCGATCAAAGAACACCTCATCAAGTAGGTTTCCATCAAGGACAACATATTAGTGACAATGCCAACATATATTTGATTATTTTTATTATTAATATTACATATCAAATCCATATTAAACATTGAAAATTTTACAAATATTCCTCAGACATTGAATTAGAAAATAACTATTAATGGAATAAGAATTCTCTCAATTTTTGTCACTAAAGTGAAAATATAAGAAACAATTCAATTTAAATTACTTTATTTTTCTCTACATAAAGTATCTATAAAATTATGTTATTTAATATGGACATTGAAATATCTTACTTATGGTAGTCACTAAAATAATTTTTGTTATAAATATAATTTTGTTTTAACTATCACATGTAAATGGAACATATAATGAATTACACAATGTAATATCAATAATACTATTTATTGTAATGTTAAAAAAATACATTTTTTCCTTGTAGTAAAATATTATTTTACTCATTTCATTTCTTCCTCATAATAAAAGCTATTTTTTTTTTAATTTTTTTTTTTTACTTTCAGTTACATTATATCTCTATATAAAGTTATATAAGGTTAAGGTGTAAATTTGAATTATTGTAATTATGGCCAACATTAATTCTTTTTATTATTACTATTTTTAATTTGTTAATTTCAACTATTATTTTACTATTTTTAAATGTAATGTTATGTGACAACATCTCTCCCATACTAAGTTGTTGAGCGCCTCTCAGTGCAATTAATTTAGATTTAATACAACTTAAAAAAATTTGGTTTTATAAAATTTAATTTATTACTAACATTATGAGATTTTCAAGCAATTTAAATTTAATATTTATAAAAACTCTTACCAATTTAAATTAAAAAAATTCTCTCTAAAGATGAGGATAAAGAAATGTAAAATAAGGCTTGCGATCAAGTTACTTGTAGTTGGGTGTTTTCTCTATTGGAAGTTCTCCCTTAAAGAGACAAGTGAACTTTTTTCTAGTAATAAAGATATAACAATTTGATGCTATTTTGGTTATTTATTTGCTATTGTACTAGTTAAATTTAACTATTTTTAATAATAAATATGATTTAAATAATATCGTTTAAATAATAAAATTTAAAGTACCACAAGACATTCACTAAGATTCATGTTTTTCACATTTCTCCTAGCTAAAATTACATCATGTTCATAATGATAAAGACATGTATAAATAATTTAGTTGCAAATACATTAAAAAATAGATATTTATTTTACATAATCTAAATAGGAAAAAAAATGCACACCAAGTCTATTTCAAACTCAAACAAATGCCTATTAATCACCATCACAAATGTGGTGTGCTTGGTATGTTTTGATCGCACCAATGCACCACCTAAATAATATTTAAAAAAATAGCTATGTCAGTGCATTTGATAACATGAGCATTCCGACCTGGTGCAAAAATATTATATGTGATCACTGATCCATAACTGTGACACACCACTACAAAAATTTAAATTTGTGAACTAATAGTGGTGCGTCATAGGTAAGTTTGCACCGTCTACTGCGCAGTTGTGTTTGACACCGCACTAGATCTGGTGCATGACTATGTTTTTGGCCCTATGATGATTTGTTTTTTTTAAGTTGAAAGTTATGTTTCCATATTAATAAAAACATTTTTTATTTAATAAAAAATTGTATTTTTGGTATCAGGCTGGCGCATTTTATATGTAAATCATGTAGCAGATACGTTAACAGAGGAAGCAACAACAATTGGAAATACTTAGCGAAATAATGAAAAAAAAAAACATACAACAATAGTATAAATCATGAAATAACACAAGTACATGTCACTCTCCATTCTGATTACCCAGATTATCTTCCTTGGTGCTTGGCATGATAACACAATTGTTCTCAAAACGATTTTTTGATCTATGGTTGTGTCTTAATACGAACTACCAATCCCTATCTAACACATATGGGTAAAATAAAACCTGGTTGCAATGTTTTGGGAAAACATAAGGCTCCCTAACTTCATTCCATATATTTCTAGAGTTGATACATATCATCCCACTATCGTGATATTCCTTTACATTATTTTGATCAAAGTTGTCCCACCACTTGCACCTAAAAATAAAACATTGGAATGAAGATAATTCCACTTGAATGATATTATGTATCTTTCCAACGTAACCTAATGTCCCCTGCATTAGGTTTTTATTGCGGTGGCTAACATGACTAGATTGGTTGAACTCGACTTCCACTCCATAGTCTTGTGTCATGCATCCATGATTGGCATCATTCATGCAAAAATTATGTCCATATGCCCACATAGATGGGAAAAAATGCACCAATAAAAAAGTCATGAAAAAATCATAGTGTCATGTGTCTAATAACCTGAAGATAATTAAAAATATAGAATATATCTAGATGTTACAATTCAAAGCTGCAAGATGGACTTAAAACTATATAGAAAGAGATTATAAATACTAAGTTGTTGCACCCAATCCCTATATTTAGCGCATCCTCTTCAATACGTGGGTAATGACTAGATGCATCGTATTTCTCCCTGACTTGATCAACAACCCAACTGTTAGGGCATGTCAATGGGATATTTTATTTTAAATGATCAGGATAAGGCACACTTCTACCATTCAACCATTTGAATTATTTCCTATCACTATCACATTTCCTCCTCTTCTCTTCATACATTGTGACCCACAGTTGTGACACTTCCATATTGTAAAGAATGAATTTGTAGATGGCTTCAATTTCTGAATTCACTGAGGAAAATCAAACATATATATATATATATATATATATATATATATATATATATATATATATATATATATATATATATATATATATATTATATATATATATATATATATATATATATATATATATATATATATATATATATATGAGATCAAAATATGCATTAATATGAAGTTCGATGTCAATAGTTATTGTGTAGTAATTTGAAAAATGATAAGCCTGCACTTACTCTTTATCATCTGCCTCTTTCCATTCGTTTCGAGAAGCTCCTCTTCTATTTTTCTTCATCCCTTTCACTATCCCAAATCATTGTACCTAATGTTTTGTCAAATAGCTTGATGTACTCAATATCATAATAGAAAGACTCATACGATATATACCCTTCTGCCATACACCCCTCGAGTTTTTCCCTTTTTCGAAAAAACCTTTAAATTTCTTCATGTACCTCTCTAATAAAAACATCCAATGATAATAAATAAAAACATCTATTTCAACCTCATCTACTAGGTGAATTAGAAGATGAACTTGAAAGTCCATGCAACTCATCGGCAGTTGCGTCTCAAACATTAAATAATCTTAGCTATCTCTTGACGCCACCATGGAATTCTAGCCATATGAATATCCTTTGATGTGATCCAACGTAAAAATGAAAATAATTTAGATACGGAACGTCATAGGTTGCGGGGGAAATCATGGTTCACACATCCACACAGGAGTAGAGGATAATGACACTGCACAATAAATAGTAAATTATACAAAAAATAATTATAAATTATCCAATTGCATAAAAATAATAATAATAATAAAATCATGTTTTTGACATACGTAATTTTACACCCCCAATGGGGGTGTGCATGTGATGGTACATTTGGCATGTGATTGGCCATCCGAGCATGCCTCCCTTCCACACGCTCATTAGCTCTGCAACAATGACAAGGCCCTCTCATAACTCCACTAGCGCGACAATCCTCCACCAACGCTTCGAGGATATATGTTAGATCCCTATGATACTAGTGATTCCCACATTACTATTGTCATTGTAGCCCTTATTGTTATTGTTGTGCCCCTATTTTCCCCATATTGTTCTTATTGTGCCTCATAGAAGCCCATT
Source organism: Pinus taeda (assembly GCA_000404065.3). Lineage (NCBI taxonomy): Eukaryota > Viridiplantae > Streptophyta > Pinopsida > Pinales > Pinaceae > Pinus > Pinus taeda. Next base: position 52,830 of record APFE030360794.1, on the reverse strand, counting down.
ATTGTTATTATTGTGCCCTTATATTATTATTGTTATGGCAGCTTTGATTATATTGTGACCCCTTAGACTCCTATATATAGAAAGGAGGTTTTTTCATTTGTATCATACAAAAATTGTTCATTTTTGTAATGTAAAGGAGGTTTCCCCCTCGAAAAGGTTGATTTTGAAGTTGTTGATCTATCTTTTATTCTATTTTGTGAGTTGGTTACATAACATTTGGTATCAGAGTTTTGGATTCTAGGGTTTTGCTACTCCAAACAGGTCATTGTGGAATTTTCGCTATAATGTTTTTTATACGAAATTTTAAAATATGAAATTAAAATCCATTTGAGTCGAAATCTCAATGAACCTCAGGTCTGAATTTTAGATATTTTATCTCTATATTTTCGGAGATAGGATCCAAGAAAGTTAGGGTTGTTGCAGGCTCCCAAATTATATCTCAAACAAGTGACCTGGGGAAAGTCAACATAACTCTCTCTCTGAGCATCATATTGAAATTTTGTAAAATGTTACAAATATAGGACGGCTTGTAGTTTTCGTTTTATCAATTTTAGGTCCTAAGGTTGAAATAGTGACATGTGGCTCTTCGTACAAGTTCAGTCTACCAAACCAGTCTATAATCAAGTCATTGTGGAAGATTTGGCATAACACTTCCCTGGAGAATCAAATATTGATCATACTTGCGGGGTTGGAAATAGGAACCAGAGGTCTATCATAGGACAAAATTTCAGACGTTCGAGATCCGAAATTACAAAGTTACAGTAGATTCAATATCAAGCTCCTACAAGTGAAAAAAGGTGTGTAGTTTTTCTAAAATGTTTGCATAAGTTTGGTTTGAAAAATTAGTTTGAAGGAATTTAAAGGGCATAGTAAAGCATAATTATCTTTAATTGATTCCCCGAAGAAATAAAATGGAAATGCCTAGTAGGAAACCTGAAATCTCTAGCATGAATCATGAAGAAGAGGAAGAAATGCAACATGATATATCAAAATTATGAGACAAATTGCAACAAAATTCACTCTCACAAAAACTTACAAAAGCTAAGATTGATGGCGTGCAAGCTAAGATGGATCATTTAAAGAAAGGCATGGAAGCTAAGCTAGATGGTTTAAAGAAAGGTGTGGAAGCTAAGATGAATGATGTGGAAGCTAATATGGATGGTATAGAAGAAAAACCTAAAGGCAACGTGGAAGATTTGAAGACAAATTTGACAAAGTTTCTACAAGAAATGATTACTAATGGCGAAAGGGTAGTAAAGGAAACTCATGATGAGAACAAAAGAAATGTTACTAATGATTTCATAGACTCTAACATTAGATTGAAGACCCAGCATGTTCTAAAGATCAATATGAGGAAGCCTGATGGTAAGGATCATTTAATATGTATACCACAGATGGAGCAATATTTCGATCATCATGATATGAAAAATACACAAAAGGTATGTATTGCAACTTTATATTTGGAACCAAATTAGTTTGTATGGTATCAATGTCTTTGCTCTCATAAACAAATTGTCACTTGGACAATTTTTATGGAAGAAATGATAACACATTATGAGGATACAAAAAGCAACACTCTTTTTAGCCAATTGATAAATCTCAAACAAAAGGGTTCAATGATGGAGAACATTCAGGACTTCCAAAAATTGAATATAAGGGTAAACGATATTCCAAAGGAGGATAGGATTGATACGTTCATAGGAATTTTAAAGGATAACATCCAATATTAGGTTCACATTTTGGAACTTGATTCATTGGAGAAGGTGTTCAGGTTGGCAAGAAAAATGGAAAGAAAAATTATGGCAATAAGGAAGCCTACCACTCACAACTATAAAGATGGAAGTGTGATTACCACTAGCCTTCCTCAACCTACAAGGTTGACAACACAATAAATGGAAGAAAAAAATAGAAAAATTGCTTTGTTATAGTTGTGATAGCAAATACACTAAAGGACATAAGTGTGTTGGGAATAAATTATTCTACATAGATTTTGAAGAGGAGGAAGAGAAGGAACAATAAACATCAAAATAAGAGTATATACACTAGGAACAACCCTATAGAAAGAAGAAATGCATCCGACCATATCTTGTAATGCATTAGCAGGAATTACCACTCCTCAAACTATTAAGATAGAAGGACATATCAAGAAGAAAAAGGTAATAGTTTTGATTAATTCATGCAGTACCCATAATTTTATTCATTGTAAGATAGCCAAGGAAGTGAATTGCTTCCAATATCCAACACCATAGTTTCAAGGGATGGTTACAAGTGGAGGAACCATAAATTGCTCTGGAAAGTGCCATAATATCAAGCTATCCATGAGAGAATATGTTTTCAATAGCCCAATGCTTCAATTCCAATGGGTAGTGTTGATGTTGTACTAGGAGTCCAGTGGCTGCACTACTTAGGTACAATATATTTTAATTTTCCAGAACGTTTCATGAAATTTTGTTCGAAAGGAAAGGAAGTTGAATTAAGGGGCATCACAGGGAAACTAGGAAATATAATCATCTCTAACAGAATGAAGAATCTTCTAAAGAAAGAACAAAGAGGCGTAATTGCACAATTATGTCTGTTAGAGGTTCCCACATTGAAATCATCTATTTATCCAGATCTTCAAAAAATATTGGAAAAACACTCCAAGGTATTTGAGACTCCCAAAGGCCTCCCATCTATTCGTGATCATGACCATGCTATTCATTTGATTCCAAGAAGTGTTCCTCCAAAAACCGGGCCTTACAAATATCCATATTCGCAAAAGAGTGAAAGTGAACATATGGTTGCATAAATGTTGGAGGTTGGTATAATTCAACCTAATCAAAGTTCTTTCTCTGCTCTAGTAGTATTGGTGCACAAGAAGGATGGATCGTGGTGCATATGTCCAGATTATAGGGAGCTCAACAAGCTCACTATTAAAGATAAATTTCCCATTTCTGACATTAATGAATTATTGGATGAATTGCATGGATCAATTTACTTCACCAAGTTGGATCTTCGTTCAGGATATCATCAAATTACAATGAATATTGAAGACATTCTGAAAATAGCATTTAGAACTCATGAGGGTCATTATGAATTTTTGGTCATCCCTTTTGGCGTTACCAATGTACCTTCTACATTTCAAGGTTTGATTAATTCCATTTTCAAACCTTTCCTTAGAAAATATTTGTTTGTATTTTTTGATGATATATTAATCTACAACAAGTCTTAGAAGTATCATGTTCAACATGTTGATAGGGTGCTCAAAATTAAGGTGTTAGGGTAGACCCTAGGAAAATTAAATCCATTAAGGAATGGAAAATTCCCACATCCATAAAGGTGTTAAGGTAGACCCTAGGAAAATTAAATCCATTAAGGAATGGAAAATCCCCACATCCATAAAAAATCTGCGAGGATTTCTCAGTTTGATAGGGTATTATGGCAAGTCTGTTAAGAATTATGGGAGAATAGCAGCACATCTAACAACATTATTGAAGAAAGATGCATTTTCATGGACTCTAGAAGTAACAAAGGCCTTTTAACATCTTAAAGAGGCAATGTGCCAAACACGAGTCTTAGTAATGCCAGACTTCCCAAAAATCTTTATCATGGAATGTGATGCCTCAGGAAATGGAATTGGTGTTGTTTTAATGAAAGAAGAAAGACCCATTTCTTTCGAAAGTCATCCAATCAAAGGAAAGCATTTACATAAATCTATTTATGAGAAGGAAATGTTGGCAATACTATATGCACTTAAGAAATGGAGACCCTACTCTATGAGAAGAAACTTAAAGGTAAAAATAGATCATGATAATATTAAATACTTTTTAGAACAAATATTATCTTCAGAAGAGCAACAAAAATCAGTCCCAAAGATGTTAGGTTATGACTTTGAAATCATCTACAAAAAAGGGAAGAAAAATGTTGTCGAATATGCACTGTCAAGAAAAGATGAGGATGTGGAACCATTGCTTTGTGCTATTTCTATTATCGAACCAGATTGGATAAGCGAAGCAAGGGATGAATGGAAGAATGACAAAGAAGTGTGGGCACTCATTCAAAAGTTATAACAAGATCTCTGTACATATGGTACATTTAGCTGGAAAAATGGTTCGTTGTGTTACAAATAGCACTTATACCTATGTAAGAATTCCCAAATCAAACAAAAGATTCTTATGGAATTGCACACCTCTCCCTTAGGAGGGCACTCAAGACTTTTAAAAACTTACCACTGGGTTAAGAAGGAATTTTTTAGGATGGCCTTAAATCAGATATTCAAAATTTGGTGGGAGAATGTTTGGTTTTACAACAAAATAAATTTGAAATGATTAACATCCCAGGTCTATTACAACCTTTATTGATTCCAATCCAACGTTGGGAAGAGGCTTCAATGGATTTTATCACAGGTTTACCCAAGTCCGAAGGAAAGAGTGTCATCATAGTGGTAGTTGACAAACTTACCAAGCATGCACACTTTTGTGCATTATCTCATCCATTTAAAGGCACTACATTTTCTACTGCATTTATGGAAACAATTCAAAATATTCATGGAAACCCAAAGATTATTGTAAGGGATAGAGATCCCATTTTCACTGGAAATTTTTAGACATAACTATTTTCTTGTCTTGGTACTCAACTAGCTCATAGCTCATATTATCATCCTCAATCTGATGAGCAAACTAAGATAGTAAACAAATGTTTGGAAGGATATATTCATTGCTTTGCATCTAATAAACAAACATAATGGGTCAAATGGTTTCTCTTTGGTTGAATGGTGGTATAACACTTCCTTCCATACTGTAGAAAAAATGACCCCATTTATGGCACTTCATGGATATCATCCACCATCCATCACATGAAATTTAAGAGAAAATTCTAAGGTTCAAGTAGTGGAAGGTCACATCAAGCATCAACAACAAGTTCTCCAAGTCTTAAAGGATAACCTCACTTTGGCGCATAATAGAATGAAACAACAGGAAGATCAACATCGTGGAGAAAGAAGTTCTGATGTAGGTGACTGTGTATTCCTATGACTACAACCATATAAACAAATGTCCCTCGGGAAAGATAAGAAGGATAATAAATTATCAGCAAAGTATTATGGTCTGTAGAAGGTGTTGCAAAAGATCTGTATTATGGCATACAAATTGGAGCTTCATGTAGCTTCCCGAGCCCACCCAGTTTTCCATGTTTGATGCTTAGAGAAGGTTATATGTGACAAGCCCCCAGTTCGAACAATATTTCTAGAACGTGACGATGAAGGAAAAATCATATTGGAACCTGAAGTAGTCACAGAAACAAGAACTCGATAGCTACAAAATCGATCAATTTTGGAGTATGTCATCAAGTGGAAGAACTTACCTGTTGAAGATTCCACATGGGAGGATGAAAATTTCATATAGAAGCATCTAGAATTACTCAAGCATTGAGGAAAACAATTTTTTGAAGGATAGGGGCATGTTAGGTCCCTATAATACTAGTGATTCCCCCATTAATATTGTCATTGTATCCCTTATTGTTATTATTGTGGCCCTATTGTCCCCATATGGTTATCATTATGCCCCATAGAAGTCCACTATTGTTATTATTATGCCCTTATATTATTATTGTTATGTCGGCTTTGATTATATTGTGACCCCTTAGACTCCTATTTATAGAAAGGAGGTTTTGTCATTTGTATCATTCAAGAATTGTTCATTTGTGTAATGGAAAGGAGGTTTCCCCCTCAAAGAGGCTCATTTTGAAGTCATTTATCTATCTTTTCCTCTATTTTGTGAGCTGGTTAAATAACACTATTAGCAAAGCCAGGTGCATTTATTGGCTCAATTTTATGTTTTGGGGAATAAGTTTGTAGTGTGATAGACATCAGGGCTGTGTCTAGGCACCTCACATGTCTTTGGCCTTGGATGAAGAAGGCAGGTGACATTTGTAGCATTTTGAAGTGGTTTGAGAATGGTATCCTAGTCTGCACTTAGGACCTTGGTACTCAGACAGTTGGGTTTTGTCTTTCTCCTTGCTTCTAGTGGCAATAAGGAATTCTCATCTCTTTTCTAGCTCTTGGGTCCTCTCTCAATCGAGCATACCACCACAAACCTTTACAGGGGTGTGGGTTTTTTTTGTGGAAATTAGAAATTCATGCTCAGAGGTCAAATCTCACCACTAGCCTGAAGGAATTAAAATTTTTTTGGTTAGTTCTTGGTTGTGGGGGTTGTATTCATGTGCAGTAATTGGGTGGTGTCATATAGGTACTCTACTTTAGCACCTAGGCTAGGTAAATTGGAGCCTGTCTCATTGTCTTGGTAGTCGTATTAGGATAGTGGATCAACTTTGCTCAGGATGGTGGATCTGCGGGTCGGGTGGTTTCTATTTTTTTGTAGTTATTGGAAAATTTTCTCTACAGACTCCCCTTATTGTGAGCTGCCACAATCTAGGCATAGACAAATTCTACACTAGCAGGGCGTCCCTCACTATGGATGTGGGAAACAAGCTTAGGTAGGTCACCCTACACTGGATCATCACTCGTCCTTTGTTACCTCATCCAATCAATAAGTAAAGGAGGCCAAGGTACTTTCTCCTGCTAACTCGCCAGGCTTCCCAGTAGCTCCTGCCTTTACGGAATCGATTGTTGAGTAGCTGTGGTACATTCAATTTGACATTGACATTCTCCAGAACATGAATACCACAATGAAATTGTAACCTACCTCACTAGCATTCAACACATCCAGAATACCATCATGGAGCAGTTGGAAAGACTACGACGCAACTAGCATTGTACAATCAACCATATATGTAGCTTAGAAGCTCGTGTGCAACATATCGAATTACACTTGCATGACCATGTGGGTTATTTTGCATCTCCCCCTATAATTCCCCCCCATCCCCCTCCTTGATTCACTTCCATAAATTATGGTTTCTTTTTGTATCTTGCATGGTATGTTAAGGTCTCAGAGCCATTCGGAACTAATGTATGTAAATTTCTTATCTTGAAATTCTCCAACCCCTAGTCTCAATAATTTTGGTCAGAATGAGGAAGCGGGGACTCTTAAGATCATTTTTGAATGCTATTTTATTTTCAATATCTAATGAAAGCTATTTTGAATGACAAAAAAAAGACACATGTACTCTTACAGGATTCAAATAGTCATGTGATTTTAACCCTGACAAATGATCATCCACAGTGAAGCAACGTCGATGTGAATACCCATATAAAGAAGGAACCCTCACATTCATTATAAATTCCTTTTCCAAAGAAAGATCATATTTATTTAAAATCCATGGGACATCACCTTCTTTGAAATACCAAGAGGGGCCAACCTCTCCTCTAATTTCTTGTCTTGGCCAATGTTTCTTTTTAGTTTTTGAAGAAATAAGATCTCTCCTAACAACCAATGTGTCACTTCCTTTCAATGACATGCCTCCATAAATAAGACAAAACATTTTTAAATATATGCATGGGATCTAGTAAGTAGGAAATTTAAGATGCTCCCAATATGGGATCTCATAAAGAAATATTTCCTTTTCATCCCAAAGGGAAATTTCTCAACATAGGTGTCCAAGAAATCTGGATCATCGAACATAGACTCCCCATTTGAATCCAACATTTCTGCAAACTCCTTCTCCTTCTCTATCTCATATGCTCTAATCAATCTAGTTTGTTTCATTATTGTAGGCTTTTGGGTTCCCTCTAGTTTACCATTGAAAGCGAATGTTTCTCTTCTTTAAGGGTGTTCTTTTAGGAGGAATACCCTGGAGCAATCATACACTGGAATTCATAGGTGTTCAGACCATGTAGCCTTCAGAAAAGGTCCAAAACATTTACATCCATCATACCATTTTGTTACAAGACCTACCTAATTATTGTATACATACCAAAACATTAATGGCCTTGAAGATATGAACAATTGTAGTGAATTAAATTAATATGTCAAACAATATCATTACTAAAAAAAATGAATAAGAATGCAATTTACTAGAGCAAACACCTAAGCCTAGATAATCATGTATGGTGTAAGCACATATGCCATACAATGTAAAACTCCTCTCTATTGTGATAGGTCTTGATACATCGTACACATGTATCCGTTCCCATAATTCCTTAAATTCTTCTACCAGTGGTTATAAATAAGCATCCATATTCTTCACTTTCCTTCTACTAGGGAATATGAGAGCCAACATAAGATGTTCATTCTTCACGGACAACCATGGGGAGATATTATTATTTATCACCACATTGGATTTTTCGAGGGAATATGGGATGACACCATCCATGGCTATGCTAAGTCATAGACTTCGTACTTCATCTTGAATATTTTAGGCCATGTATCCTCTATATGCTTCATACCTATTAAAACTATTGGGATTCACATAACTCTCAATCACTTTGGTGTGAGCCATGTTATCCCTACAACATAGCTAATTCTTTGCAATGAAAGAGTCTTTGAATCCTTGGGATTATAGGCATGTGCTTCAATATTTTATGAGGAGGACCATGTGATTTACCAATTTTATTTTATTTTTTATTTATTTTTTTATTTTTTTATGGTACCTTTCATGCCTACATTTGAGACATATCTATTTGTCTAAATATTCTCGTCTACATAGAATACAATCATTTGGACATGCATGATATGATATGTACTCAATGCCCAACATATTCAACAATTACATTACCTCTTCGCATATACTCGACAAGAAATTAATGCTTAAAAATAACATTATCTTTGAATATCCTATAATTGGTGGGGAATATAATTTTACAATGTCAATATTTAACATTCATAAAATCGACCATTTTTAAATTTGATCATGTGACAAAATAGAAGGAACTTGATCAATAATGCAAGTTAATTACCTCAATATTTCTGAGAAACATGCTTTCGACATGCCAAACATTTCTTTCATGTTGTACAATAACATTGTTGTCCCCAGTTGAGTAGACTTTGACTTGTTGCCAGGTCCAAAGCGAGGGGTAGTGGAAGCATATTTCAGGCTTTCGAATAAGGTATCAGTGATATCAGCATCATCCCATAGCTCACCATTCTGTAATGCATCTAACAACATTGACTCCATGGAAGTCATATCTTGTAAGTAATCATCCATACCAACCTCCATTTGATTACCTCCATTTCCAACTTCTGATGAAGAATTACTATTGTTGTATTCATTCCTAATTGGTGAATCTAGACATAGTGGGAATTGAATAGGTGGTTGATTCAACCATTATTTGTATGATTCCTCTCTTAGTCTTACTCTTAATGCAACCTTATCTTGATTTGAAGTTGTAGTGGGGTGCACTAGAATTTGGTAGGTGGGTTGCTTATCATCACTAGAATCCTAATTTCAAAAAATATTGAACATCATTAGTACAATATGAATGATATTCGTAAGCACGACAATGCAATTGGTTTGTTGAAATTTCAGTATGCCAAATAATTATTACCATTTTTAATTCATGGTTGCGGCTAAAAGATGCCATGTTCCAATTAGCACGGTGACGTGACAGTCCATTTTCATATACCAACTGCTTGTGATATGTTCCTCCTAATAAGATCTTCCAACGTTTTTAAAAATAATATGGAATAATGTTTTCTGCATCTAAATTTGATTCTGAATCTAGATCT
>APFE030360794.1:0-33351 GCA_000404065.3 Pinus taeda | reverse complement strand
ATGAGAACAAAGCCCTTTATACCATAAAAATTGATCTGGTTCTAAATATGAAGATGCAATACATACCTTCTGTAACAGTGGCACACCATGTAGATCAAAATATTGCTCCATCTGACGTATCCAATTTACCGGATCCTTGCCATTAAACTTCCTCATCTTGCTTTTTCTTGATTTTAGGAGCTCGATCTTGAAATGATGGTAACTTTGTACTTTCAAATCTTTAAGTTCTGAAACTCTGACTTGTAGTAGCCCTTTGTTTCCTCTTTCCAATGGCACAAGTCTGACCCAAATTGGATTCTCCAAGGAAGAGTTATGCGAAATCTCCCACAGTGACTTGATTGTAGACTAGTTCAGTAGAGCGAACTTGTACGACGTGCCACGAGTCACTGTTTCGACCTCTGGAGCTGAAAATTGTATACACGAAACTACAATCCATCCTATTTTTGCACCTTCTTACGAAATTTCAATCCGATGCTCAGAAAGAAAGTTATGACGATTTTCCCCAGGTCACCTTTTTTGAGTGTAATTCAAGAGTCTGCAAAAAGGCCAACTTCCTCAGATCATATCTCCGAAAATATCCCGCAAAACGCTCTGAAATTCAGACCCAAAGTTTAGCGCCAAGTCTTCTCACATGGGTTGTTTTTGCGACTTTTGAAACGTCACAGAAAAATAGTTATAGCGAAAATGCCACGATGAATTGTTTGGAGCAGCGAAACCCTAGAATCCAAAGCTCTGATACCAAATGTTATGCAAACCAGCTCAAGAAAAGATAGAAAAGATAGATCAACGCCTTAGAATTCAGCTTCTTTGAGGGGGGCAACCTCCTTTACATTACATAAATGAACAATTCTTGGATGATACAAATGAAAATACCTCCCTTCTATATATAGGAGTCTAAGGGGTCATAAATTAATTAGAGCCGAACATAAACATATAATAATGTAAGGGCCACTAATAACAATAGTGGGGCTTCTATGGGGCACAATAGTAACAATATGGGCAACTACATGGGTACATCAATATAATAAGTGGGTTGTACTAATAACAATAAGGGGTTACACTAGTAGTATAGGGGTCTAACATAAAAGCATATACACGAATGATGCTTTTACATTCAGAAACTATCAGTCAGCAAGTTCATCTTGTTTCTCAGTTGCTTAAATGGCTGCACTGGTTGTTTAATTTCACCTAACGACAAAGTAAGTGTTGGTTAGGGTAGGTAGGTAGAAGGAATAAAGCAGCCGGAGAAAACAAATTTTGCAGAAGACAGCAAAAGACTAAAGACCAAGGCGTTCTGACCTGTTGTTCTTGACTTCTCACAAGGAGAAGTCATCCCCGAGTAGAGCCACTGTTAGCTTCCTGCTGCAGCAGGTTATTCATTTTTCATGGTTGGCATTTCATAGGCCAAATATGTCGTACTTTGCTTGCTGCAATGCTCCATATTTGCTTAACAGTCTCCAAGTGAAGAAGGCTACTTCAAGTTCATCCAACTGCCTTCCAAATTTTGTAAAGTTATCCCGGCATCTCCTTTTTTATTTTTCAGTTAAAGGGAGGTCCAAACAGTTTAATCTTGGTCTCCCTAGGTTTAAATTTCCTGTTTAGAATATAGAGATTGTAAATCTGTCCAAACAATTTAATCTTGGCAGATTCTTAGATAGGTATAGAAGCAGAGGAGCCCAACAGCTTAATCTGGGCCCTGGAAGAAATAAGGGTAGTATGTAGATAGGAAAGCATCAAAAGAAAAATGAATGACAGGTTTGCAAGTCTAAGTGCACCCCCAAACAAAAGAAGAAAAAATGCTAGGTAAGTAGGCTGGGTAGGTAATTCTGAGGTTGTTGAATCCTAAATTGCGGACCAGTTCCAGGTTTTCAGGTGTCATATCATTTAGGACACAATCAGCAAAGATTTGTACGCAAGAAGCTCAAAAGAGGTATAACTGACTCCCCTTCTATGTTCTCCCCAATCATTAACTAACTTCCCCAAAAGAGGTCAAGATCTACTTGACACCTCTTAAGTTCCCTCATCTTAATAACACTGGCTTGGGTAAAGATCTGCTTTACTCAAAGTTGTTCCATATTTTCTCCCAAAGTATGGTCCTACCCCCTTGTAACAGCCTAAGCTCTCCCGAACTTAGCGCTTTCTTACCATCTCCATATTAACCACTAACATTATTATTTAGCTCCCTATTATTCCCATCCCCTTATTAATATTAAGTAAAATCCCCCTATGTAATATCCCTCCCCCTAGTTGAAAAATAACCATAAGTACTCCCGGGAATCGCTCAGTTTATCTGAAACTCAACAAGAACCCTTGACCTCCAAAACCACCTCCTAGATACAATGGACTCCTTCCAAAGTATAAAATCCCTCTGAGGTAATCGAACCCCTTCCGAAACCTCAAATGCCCTTCACACCCACTTACTTGCTCTTTCCTCCCAAAACTTACACTCTATAGAACCTTAAAGCCTGATTGCATCGCAACATCGCACTTTCCTCTCCATGCAGGTTATCACCCATCCGTCTCCGCCCGACGCGATATTGTGATATCGGCAATCGCAAGTTCCGAGTGTCCAACTCAAGCACCCTCCGTTCCCCGCCGACGCGATATTGCGATATCAGCAATCGGCGATCGCAAGCGCCGAGTGTCCAACTCAAGCACCCTCCATTCCCCGCCGACACGATATTGCGATATCGCATCGGAGTTTCTTCATCACATTACCTCCAGTATCAGCACTTCACCACGTCGCTCTGTACCAGGGACCCACCACAGCTGACGTCATCCCCCGTACAGCCGACGTCATGCTGATGTCAGTAGCCAGAAAGCCGAAACTTCGCGCAGGAAGAAAAATCGCACTTCGGAGCTCCAGAACAAGAAACATAGGCAGTTTTTGATGCGCGATTAGCGCGAAGCGCTAATCACGCATCGCTATGGGAAATAGGCCATTTCGAGGAATCTTCAGGGAATCATCTGATTTCTTGGCCCATTGCGCGCCGAAAAAGCCCGAAAAATCGCCCGATCGTGCCAAAAGGATCTGGTTTAAAGACAACAGCAGATCAATCACAGAGTTTAAAGTGTATCAGATCAAATCATCAGGCATCAAGCGTGTCAAAGAGTATCAGTCGACGGCGGAAACCATCAATGTAGCGGCAAAGAGTATCAGCGAATATCTTGAGCAGCGACCCGAAGCAGGAGAAAATTTAATATCTTCCAGCAGATTCATAGAAAGAGGGCGAAACTACTTGCAGCTCTCAAATCGTAATTATTGCACATTTAATTCACACCAGAGCTGAACTGTAGTTCCCGAAGCACAATCACTCCAGCCGCACAACATCTGGCCCCCAAGGGCCACCTCGTCACCTGTTCCGATCCAGCTGCCCCCAGCGCAGCCAAAAAGATTTACTTGCATTTAATTCCAGCAACACTTAGATTTTGAAGAATTCTCTAAGCAGCCCTGTCGAGGTCACTTGTAATGATGTCTTTCCGATATTTTGCTTATAAATACCACCCTGAGCAATGTTGTGAGGGGTTGGTTGGTTGGTAGTAGTTGTTGGTCAGTTTTCTTTCCAGCATTTTCTCTGAGCAAAGACTCGCACTGTAACTGTCATAATTTCCATAATCAAAGATTGTTTAAAGCATGGATTGTGAAACTACTTGATGTTTCTCTTGGCCAAGGAATGATCACGGAATTCCTGTGCTTCTACATGATCCAATAAGTGTTCCTCTCCTCTGTTTAATTTTATGTTTTTTACCACCTTTTCGCCTTTCTAAATTGCAGAAAAAAAGAATAGCTTAAAATTTGTTTCATTACACCTTAAGTTCAATTTCTGCGTTTTTCAATGTTTTCTTCAGAAACAGTTATGAGCTTGTATTCTTAAATGATCTGGTTTACGCTATTTCTTTCACATATGAGTGCATGTCTTCGGAATTCTTAACTGCTCCTGGATCCCATTCATACATTTCTCCTCTTTGTCAGCATGATGAAATGATTCTCCTTTGCCTTTCATCCCTGATGTTCACTCCGTACTTTCAGCAGACAGAAGATTGTATCCTGTGTGGCTATCCCGCTCCGTATCCCCTTGTGACCAAGAAAATGCTCGCAAGCCTCAATCTGTGACTCCATGCCCAATGGTTCGAAACTTATCGCTTCTTACCTTGCCTCTTTGTTCGAGAATCCTACCTTCTTTCCAATCACAATCAACACTCCCTTGAAGTCAGAAAGCTAGCCTAAAATCATCAACTAAGGTTGAATCAAAAGGAGAGAGCCCTCTTCGATTGCAGGTGGGCTAGAACCTGCAATCAAAAGATTGGTTTGTGGTTACCTCAGCCGTATCCCTATTAGGAGCCTAGGGACAACCTGAGAGATAACAGGGTGAAGGCTCTCTAACCTACCCCACATCTATGCTCATCTACATCCTACCTTTCTCTCATCCAATATTTTCAAATCCCCCTTCTTAGTGTTCATTTTTTTAGTTAATTTTAGATACAGAGAATCAATAGTGTCAATGGAGAGTGTAATGTGATAATAGTGAGAGTTATGAAAAATATAATAATTTATCCCTATGTGATAAGAAAATGAAATACCTTTAACATTTTCCCAAAGAGATTGTACTTTTCCCATGCTTCCACAACTATCTGAGGAAGACTTCCTCACAAACCTCTATAGGCATTCATTATTGGCATTTTTAAGTCAATGGAGGTATATGGTCTCGTTTGAGGCACATGATAGTAGTGAAATCTTAGGCTAGCATTAGAAATATAGGATTGCTTTCCCATGACCCTCCTTTCCTTTCCCCTCTTGTAGAATGATAACCCTTCTCATGCTTTTAATCGCCATCTTGAATCATTATATATTAGATTCTAACATTAAAATTTACATAGCTTGAGTGCACTATGGTAGAGCCTACCATATGATCCATATAAGTACATTTACAACATCTACATGCTTAGACATTCATTAAATGATCCTTGGCCCAACTTTACACTGAGAATTCATATAAGAGTATTTACATTATTTATACGTGAGACCATTTATTTTAGCTCAAATAGCTTGATTCTCATCATGATAACCACCCATTGACATCTTATACATTATCTATCCAATGCATTTTGGAGGTCAAAAATAAAGTATTTACATGCCATTTTGGTAAAGCTATGTTCTTTGTGTTTGATACCTACACATGAATGTTAGTTTTTGTAGCATCAAATGTGTTCTAGCCACAAAAATTGGTGGTGAGGCTAGAATACACGAGATCTCCAAAACCTAGAAATCGTTTCTAGAAATTCCACCTAGAAGTATCTCAATTAGATTATTTGCCGATTTTTAAATATTTCCTAAGTCTAAACTTAGGGAATATGGTTAATTAATCAATATTAATTGAGATAAGGTGAGGATCATCTAGAAAATCACATGAATCGACTCCAAGATGATCCTAGCCATTGATTAAGTTTTAGTTTTGGTCGTTGGTGCTCCAACAATGGATTATAAGAGGAAGTTGATGGGAACTTGGAGAAGACACTTATGTAGTTCGATTTTCTTAACAAATCAATTTCTAGAGTGTAGCAGCAGTTGCCAGAGTACTAGATATCGAAGCAGGGTCAGTGAGGGGAAGAGATAGTGAATCCAAAGGAGATTTTCCATATCTGGAGAGGTAGTAGCAAGGGGCTGAGTTATTCCTAGTGAGGTAGCGCAGAGGGCTGTGTAGTTGCTTCAGAAGCAGTTTGATTTTCTAGAGAGAAATGCGTTTTCAGTTCCAAAGGCTTGGCAAAGGGTCTAGAGTGTCAGAGATGCGATTTCCTTAGCAAAGACAGGCAAAACGACTTCATCAAAGATATTTCAGAGGCTAGACATCATAGGGTCTATGCAGAGCAATGTAGAGGATGACACAGAGGTTCTAGGAGGAGGAGTTTCTGAAGAGAAGTGGTGTCAAGATTGCTTGTGGAGGAAGGGTAATTCCTTCAGATAATTTTGCCCAGATTTTCTTCCTGTCTATATTTCTAGTTAGGCATCCATAGATTATACTCAGATTTCACTATTGCATAATAAAATAAAACCCTCATCTGCTGCACTGATTTTCCCGCATTAGGTTTTTCTGGGGACTTTTATCTAAAAATAATTGTGTCATTTTTTGTGTGTGCTAGTATTTTCTCAATTTCCAACACTATTATTTCCGCAATATTTTATTTGTAAAGGTTGAAGTGTGATTTATTCAGTATTTGTTGTAGAAAATAAATTGTTAAAATTAATTAACAATTAGAAGAATAATTTCCCGTTGTTGTAATAAGATTTCAGTTTTGGAATTTTCATAATGAATACAAAAATAAAATTGTTTTGCCAAAATGTACGATTTAGGTGACTCAAAAAGGTAACTTCATTTTTTATACATAACGTATATCCCAACCATGCATAAGATAAATATGGCTTCTTATGTTGCAATACATGAATGCCATACACTAATATGTTCTCAAGATTCATAATATGGATCTTTTTTTTTATACACATTGGTAAATTTATATTACAAGAAATAGTTATAGCCTAGGTTCATGGTAGCAAAATACAAGATAGGCTTCTTCTCATAGTTGTAAGGTTCAAGGGACACACTAATTTTCCCTTGGAAGGGCCATCCATAGTTCTCATTTAAAACTTTAAACAATTTCGAAATGTTTTGAGACTAACAATTCTATTATTAGAGAATAGTTATAAATTTCAAAAGCATAAAAACTGAACAATAACATATATGGACATGATTCAAAGGGGAGGAAGGGATCCCACTACATTTTTGTTTCCATCATTGTCATCCCTAGTGCTTATTGGTTGCTGATGAAGAAAGTTCTTTTGTTGTGCATAGTTCAAAATGTTTGTCTTGGTCACTCAACTAAGTCTGATGCGAGATTGATGGAGATGCTATAGAATGTGCTTCCTCTTGATGCTTTGCTATAGCCCATTTCTAGGGGTGGCATATAATTATTAAGTAATTAATTCTAGTGCAACTATTTGCCTCTTTTGATGGAGTAATATACTCATGGCAATTTCCATCTTAAGATTAAAACTAGTTTTTTGTTGATCCAGTTTGTTAAGGAATGACTAGAAGGAGGTGTCGAATTCTTTTATAACATTCCTCATGCCTATGTAGAGAGGGATGTTTCTTGCATCTCCTATAATCCATTTTCCTTGAACAATGGTTCACCAATTCAAGATGTTCAAATTCAAGAAGAAGGGGCATGTATCATTGGAACAAAACGTAATGTACGATATCCAATTCGTGCCCATAAGAGCCAACACCTAAACTAAACCCAAATACTAAATCATGGGCTAAGCTGCCTAATTCAAGAATAAAACGCATAAATGACATGGAATTCACCTCTTTCAAAGATGGAAATCTGAGCCTAAATGCATGGTAGGGTTCAATTAACTTTGTTGTAAGAGGGCCCATTTCAAGGTACCATAGTTTGCTATGCCTAGACACTTCAATCCCTAACAAAGACATATAAATAACAATACTTGCAATGACTATTAACTAAAGCAAGGCATTCATTAGAGATCAAGGTAGGTTGCTAAAAGCATGTTGCAATAATGGTTGGGTCTTATCAATCTTGTCCTTGTTATGTTGGAGAAGATTTAGATGTACCCAACCATATGCCATAATGATTCATTGTTAAGTAGATTGGATTTCATATTAGGGATAGGATGAACATAAACCCTTTCATTGATAATTAGTCCCACCTTTTGTCCTAATTGCTAGGTTAGCTTGTGAATTGGCCACAAAGTTTTGCTTCCAAAGAATATAAAACCATTGCACTATTTCAAATGTGCCACGAATGTATCCAATCCTTTCCAAAATGAAGGCTAGGTGGAAGTTGGTTGAAAGAATACCTGTGAGCCTATGTTTTATGAGAATGCTTGAGCCTCCAATCATGATTGGTTTTCTAGTACACAAACTAATAACTAGTTGTAGGCATTGCAATAATGCATAAGCTTTCACCATGTTGTGGTCATGACTCCAAGACTCTATCCATATGTATAAACTATTGTCCCCCCTAGGGCTATAAATAACCCCTCTCATACCTGCCACCCTAGATATTTATAATACAAGTCTCGTTAAACTTGGTTAACTTATAATGTAATTTTCATGTTTATCAGAATTTGAATTTTAAGTTTTGACAAGGGGACTTTCTATTTTGACCAGTAAACCACAACCCAATAGGCCTTGTTTTTCCAAGAAATACTTTGAAAAGAAAACCAAAAGATATACACAGATTTATAGATGACATCCCTAATAAACTTGTTAGAAAAAATTAATATATCTTTCTAAAAAAATTCAAATTAAATATATATTAACACATAACTAACTAAAATATTTAATATTAACTAATAAAACTAATTCAAAAATTCAAATCAAATATAATATTTAACACATAACTAATAACTAACTAAATATTTAATAAATATTTAATAGTAACTAATAAAACTAACTCCTAGAAAAATATCTAATAAACTTATGTAATTATTTTTATAAATAAATTATAAAACTTTGTATTTAAAAAACCTCATTTTCACCATATAATTACATCACATATGTTTTCACCATAATTAAATACATGTTTAATTTTATTAATTTAGAAAAACAATTTATTATATATAGGAAATTGAATTAAGTCTATTTGAACTTGTCAAAATTAATATAGATCCAGTCTAACTATACCAATTTGCTATATCAAATTCATAAAAACCCATATCACATAGTGATATTAATCCGGAAAATAATAGAAGTTATATCACATAGTGATATTAATCCGGAAAATAATGGAAATTCTAGTAAAATTAAAATAAAATATGACAGAAATTTTTGAAAATATGAGTTACAAGTGTCAAACTTCAAAATGGATGCCCCAAAAATTGTTTGATGATAAGATTGTCAAAATTTTGGGTACCCCAAGAATTCTTGATCGTACAATGGTCAAACTTCAAGATTTTAGAAGATTTTAGATGCCCAATCATTCTTTATAGTAAAAAATCTATTTCCACCATAAAACAATAATTCAACACTCCCACCTTCTAAATTTTTAATTTTTTAATTTTTTTTTTTTTTTTTTTTTTTAATTTCAGCCACTTAGATTAATTTCCTATTCTAAGTGGTCCCAATAATTTACTTCGGGCCCAAATTTATCGTTGACATTAATACATATTCCAAGGTAGGGAATTCGTTTAATAATATTCTACATAATTTGATTGACCTGAGGCATATATATTCGTGTTGTTCACCACTGGAATTTATCCATCTACTTGTTTCTGCCAATGTTAAATCTACGGTGGGCTGTGTGGTTTTTGAAGTTTACTGTAGTTTTAGGGGTTTTCTGCTTGATTTGTGCTGGGAGCATGGATGATCTGGAATTCCAGATATAGAAAAATATAAATAGTATCCTTCACGCTGATTTGGTTGTGTTCTATTATTTTTCTAGTTTGTAAGAGAGCGGGTTCTGGGTTCTGCTTTTCTGAGTTGGTAAAGTTAAACTAGGGAGAGCAATGGCTGAGGCAAATGCAGGGCTTCAAAAGCCAGAATTTATCAAAGTTGAACAGCTGCGGCCAGGCACATATGGGCATACACTAAAGGTGAAAGTGGTAAATTCAAAGGTGGTTTTCCAGAAGGGTCGAAGCGATGGGCCTCAGGGTCGCCAGATGCGTCTTGCGGAATGCCTTGCCGGGGATGAAACGGCCATGATTGTTTTTACTGCCCGGGGCGATCAAGGTAAATTATTTTGAAATCAGAAACTTCGAATCAGATGCAAAATAAAGATACTCTCTTGTGTTTTTTAAAAGCATCAGAACCTTTTAGTTCTAACTAATGATAAGCTTTCTGTTTATTGCCAGTGAAACTTGCAACCTTAACTAACCCTAAATCCAGTACGAATTAGCCCGAATAAAATTAATACAAATAGGGTCACAGAGATGGACTAACGGGCTTTTAGTATTTTACCCTGCCCCTTTCTGAATAATTTTAATAGATCTCTTTGGACATGGTGATTCGGAAAATTCTCCGGGTTACTAGGATCACTATGAGTGAAATTGTTATGACCATACTAGTGCAAGTAGGTTCAAGGAGATGGACTAATGGGATCTTAGTATTTTTCCCTGCCCCTTTGTAACTAACTTTAATGGATCCTTCTGGGCACGGTAAGTTGGAAAATTTCCGGGTTACTAGGATCACTATGAGTGAAATTGTTATGACCAGTTTGTGGTGAACTTCAACAATCAAAATGATCAATCAGTCAAGAAACACACAGTTGATTCAGCCACAATCGAGAGGCTAGGGAAACAAAGAGAGGTGTAGATTAATGTCTTTCTATTAGGATAGAGTAAAATCACATTCTCAAAAATTTATGTTTCATGTCTTTTCTTATATAGTACTGTATGTGGATAACACTCTACATAGCTTGTGTTTGTTAGGTAAGCCTTTTTAAAGAAGTAGCCATTATCAATTTTTGCAAGATTGTATGTGCAAGGATACCTTTGCACATTATCAATTTTTTCTGAGCATTTGCATTTTTGGTCATTTAATTCAATTTTTGATTGTCTTTGTCACTGAGGTATTTTTGTCTAATTCATCCATAAATAGCATGAGCTTTTATATTTAAAATAGTTTTTTTTTCAAGGCACTTTCTTAGAATTTCAAGCTACTTCTCCTTGCGTTCCCTATCTTGTAGGTTCACAACAAATCATGAAAACAATAGAAAGGAATGTGGTCAACTTAGAAGGTTCCTGGGCAATGCTGCTACAAGTTATTTATACTAAGTTAAGTACTTGATTGTCTCATGGGGTAAATTCAACAAAAGGACAAGATTTGGAACCAAGTGGAAGTAGAAAAGATTAGTTACACTGGAAGGGAAGAGAAGATTGCTTTATCTGTGAGGTAGAGAAGGGGGAGGGGAAAGGGGATCAACCAAGAGAGCAGTAGTTATATGCATAAATGTGCCCAGAGGAATACTGTAAAAAGTTCCTGAGGTTGTCAGGAGTTTTTAGATGTTGGGTAGTAAATGCATGTTTGGTGTCTGATGAAACAGTAAATATGAGTTTTTTTAGGACATTCAGGAATATCGAAGACAGAAATGCAATATTGATTCTTAACTGCAAGCATTTTAATACATGGGCTATCTCTTAATTCTGGATTCAGAGATTGATGAAACCTATGTATATATCACTATTCTTGTTTAGCTAACATTGCCATATATTTTTTGATTAGATCGGGTAGTAAATGCATGTTTGGTGTCTGATGAAACAGTAAATATGAGGTTTTTTTAGGACATTCAGGAATATCCAAGACAAATGTGATATTGATTCTTAACTGCAAGCATTTTAATACATGGACTATCTCTTAATTCTGGATTCGGTGATTGATGAAACCTATGTATATATCACTATTCTTTGTTTAGCTAACATTGCCATATATTATTTAAAATTTTATTAGATCCTTATAGTTTTCTTTGAATCTTGTTACAAAATCTAATTTTAATTGTACTAATGTGTCTGCTTTTTAATTGTACTAATATGTAACTGTTCTTTGCTTAGCTCACATTGTCATATGTTATTTTGGTCAGATCCTTATAGTTTTCTTATAATGGTGTTATAAAACTAATTTTCATTGTACTAAGTTACTACTATGCCTGCTTTTCATTCAGTTGACCTGATGAAGACTGGAGCAACTGTAATTCTCCGAAATGCCAAAGTTGACATGTTTAAAGGTTCAATGAGGCTGGTAGTTGACAGATCGGGACGCCTTGAACCAACAGAACCAGCTGATTTTGAAGTGAAAGAAGATAATAATTTATCGCTGATAGAATTTGAATTAATCAGCGTTGTTGATTGAAAATGCATCCAACTGTTGTTAGTCTAGTCAATCGGCTTCAGACTTGTTTAAACTTTCCAATATTACAAGGTTAACATTGCCTAGTTCTGGTATTTTGTCTAAGAGGGAAACTGGCAAATGTAATCAGTCCGCTTTTTTATATATCTTCTAAAGTTTATAGTTGGTACTGCTACATTTTTGTGCAAATGTTCAAACTTTGAGTTGGTAACCTGTCTTATACTTTTGAACTCACTGTGGGCTACAAAGCCCATTCTATCCTCATGTAATGCCCTTTGGGTTCAATTTGAGATTTATTCAATAAATGTACTGGCTATTAATTTCATTCAGCCAAATGTTCATTACTGTTATAATTTTATGAGCACTCTGGCATATTTTCTCTTTTAAGGATTGCATGGTTAGGGGATTTGCTTTGTTTCCTAACATCGGTTGTGGTTTTCAATATTTATAGCTTCTTTTTGAAAAATCTAGGATACTAAATGAAATGGGTCTCTATACGCTGGTAAGTTTTATCAAGTGCATGGTATATAGATACAAATTTAAGTTTTGTGATGCATGATATAGGGTCACTGCTTTCCTGTGAATTAGGGACGTGTATTGCAAATTATATGTTTTTACAAGTTTAGGGAAAAAGAGTAGAATAGCTCTACCTTGTTTGGTTGTAATAAACATGGCTGCAGTACATACAAAAAGTAAATAGATTGGATTTTACTGAGAGCTTGAGCACAAGGTAGGGGAGTGACCTACCGTTATCTTATTCATTTCAAACTCTTGTCATATTCCAGCCATTGCCATTAGCTTTTGGAAGTGTTACAAATGCAAAATGTGCATTCATCTGCAATTATGGCGTATGGGAAAATTTACTTTGCATCGACTGTTGTTTGATCTACATTTTGTATAATATATTTGTTTTTGAAAAAAGGCTCAGTGTCTCTTGAACAGCAAGCCTTGCATTGCAGCTATTCATCTAGGATACCATAGCGATTTAAGCCGAATTTATATCTTATTAGGATCAGAGAATATGGAAACCATATCTTGATATTCAATTGCATTGATGTTAAATTTTATCATAATCATCAAAGCAACATTAAAAGGAACATCACAGTTTCTGTGTTTTTGGACTGTCCATAGAGTACGGCATATCAGTACCCAGAGTAAAAGAATTGGTTGGAAGGAGGTAAGCCAGTGTTTAATGCCTAAAGTTTGAGGTAAGTTTTTGTGGTCATGTTAATCCTTTGTGGCAATTTTTATGCCTCTTGTTGATTTTTTTCATGAGGTTGTTTCAAATATGCAATTGTTCCCACAAAACTTTTCTTGCGAGCTAATGTTTGAAACGATCTTTTAACAGACCAATCCGTTTTTTAAAGGGTGGTTCACGATCACTAAGTGACTGCTACAGCCACCAGAAAATCCAGGTAGATCAACCCGAAGGGATCTACCCGCTGACCAAACTAGCAAGGCCTAACCCCAAGGGCATCGAGGAGATTTGACCCTGTGACCTCCCAATAGGCGAGGTACTTAACAATAGGAACTTGACCAACTGAGCTATCCCTTGAGGCTATTAACAAACCAATCCTTTAATCAAGTATCTAAATGTATAATTGTATACCTTACAATTTTTCTTATCAACTAGCTTAATTTTTTCTTTAATCTGTCTTAATGGGACTGGGAGCTTGTGTGTACACTGAAGGTTTGCCTTCTACCTAATACTATGTTGCTAACTTGCTACAGTGCATTTAGAAGCAAGAATTTGAGTCTTCTCTGCAATCGTTTCATGCTTTTTATGTTTGACTCTAAGTTTGACACATCCATATGGGTTAGATGTCATGCATCTGACATGTTGGACATTGATTTGTTAGGACATGTGTTTGGCACGTGTCCTCTTCACAGGATTGTGCCAAATACATATCCAACATGTACTGTCAGCATGTCCTGCGATTTGGATATGTCTTTCCAAAAACTTACTTGAAATATGAATTTTATCATATAATGCTTTAAAATAGCATTGTATCACAGTTCTGTAGTACAGTGTGCTCATTCTTCATAAACTAAAGTTTGTAACTCAAGTCATATAAGATATTGCGTTTAACAGGATTATAAATACAACCAAACTGACCATAATGATCCATGTATTCGGTGGCCAGAAGATTCATATCCCATTTTAACATCACACCTGCACTCTATGAAGCACATAATTTTTTTAAGGGATCAAAGGTTTTCAACTTATGGACCTTAGTACATACTTCACCATTTACTATTAGTCAAGCAGTAAGATACTTGTCAAAGATATTTGTTTGTTGAATATAATAAATTAATCCAAATATGAGTTGCCTAGGACAAGACTTATTTCGACTTTAAACAGGAAATCTTGCATTTGTTCTCAAATCTTTCTCATTCTTGTATACTGCAGCATATAAATAATGACATAAGACATGCCGAAAATCAAGGTTGGCATGTAGTAGGGTAAGGACATATTGGTCAAAGACCAAAGCATATCCATTGATTAATCAAGGCGAATAGGTGTTCAGTGGATTGATGGATGCTCCTTTCTAAAGTAGTTGGAAGACCTCTTTTCCATAGAAACTGTTGATATACTAATTAGGGTCTGTAAGATAAAATCACTTACCAGACAGCATACATATTTTTATTCCTACCACCTTACCCTTTTCAGGCTACATTACCATATAAAATGTGCCCTCCGCCCTCTCTGTTTCCAGGGCTGTTGTGTGCTGTGTTGGACACTTGTATTTCTGTATCCTCATGTCGTTGTGTCATATATATATGGATAGACAGATAGATAATGTGCCCTCCACCCTCTGTTTCCAGGGTTCCTGTGTGCCGTGTTGGACACTTGTATTTCTGTGTCCTCCATGTCATTATATCAGGTGACTTAGGTTTGATTACATATCCTATTGAGTTTCCGAAAGTGTCATTAGAATCCCTGAAGTGGCAGTTTTGTAGACAGCAGTTAGGCTTGTATTTGTTGGGGTCAAAACATTGGCTAAATAGAATATGCTTACACTTCATTATCTTTCCTAGTTTCTTGTATTTTTCATCTGTTGATCCCTACCTTTTTTCCTGGTAAGAAAACTTTAATAGTCAGGTCATATCGGGATTTTGGATTCCGGCTTTCTGTTTGTGATTCTCGAGAGACAGGTTCTTATGTGATTTCACTATATCTGTATCTATATTTAGATATCACTCTATCCACCGCTAAGCCTTTGTCCACTGTTTGGCTTGGTATACATTTTCAGTTTCGATGGTCTTTCTCTAAGTATATAGTTGTCCTTTGTTTGGCTTGACATACATCTTCAGTTTCGAGGGTCTTTGTCTAAGCATATGGTTGTATTTCTAATTATTCAGAGTGATTTATACATGCTAGACCACAAAGCTAAAAAATAATTGTTACCTCTTTTATATGTTTTTGATACATTTTTCACAAAGCATTTTGGAGGGTTTTGGAAAACTTGCTGCATATTCGGTGCTTACAAGAATAGATTTATGATTCCATGGCATCTATGGTAGGGTGTTTTTTGGTCCAGGTTGTGTCAATACCAGTGGATGGAATGCACTTCCATTAGATGAATTGATGAATCAATCAATACCAGTGGATGGAATGCACTTCCATTAGATGAATTTTTTTAATAAATTTGAAGGATGAACCAAGTGAGATGATATTACCATCTAATTTTCATCGTCATTCTTTTTTCTTCAGGGATATAAATATGCAATTTTTTTATTTTGTTATTTAACAAATCAACTATAGTTGTTTTATCAGGGCCAACATCCTTCGCAAGAATCACGCAGGATTTGAAAAATAATAGAAAGAGAATAGTAGAATATGATACTAAAAAATGTATGGATTTTGAGCTTTAATAATATAAAAATAATTTAAGAGTAACATAACACCACATTATTTATTATGTTGACATTAAGGCCCTGTTGGGGTTAAACCCTTCTTAACATTTCCTTCACACCTAAATTGATATTGAATCTTATAGTTCATACAATTAGATCACACAATTTTAAAACACAAGCTAGTGTAGGTCATTGGCCTCTATAGTCATTATCTATGATCCAAGGAGCAGTGATTGTACAATTCTTATTGTAGACCACTTACTAGCTATTAAACTACTTTTGTGATATTTATCAGGAAAGAGCTATTCGAGTTTCCTTATACTATTTAAGTTATTCAGGAAACATGGTGAGATTACTATAATCTAATACATCATTACAACTTCATGTCTTTCTAATAGTCTTTAATTGGCATTGCCACAAGCCCCTTCCTTTGGCTCTCTACTTCCATTACAATTGATGCACAGTCTTTTGCTGGGTATTCCGCATAGAGAAACTTATGCAGTCTTTTGCACAGTGAAACATGCATTAAATCGTGCTTTGAAGGATGGTTATAGCTCATATGATGCATTCTGCAATTTACTTATGAAGTTCTTGTTTTACCTTACATTCCACGTCTTCAACCAACTGTTTAATAATGAAAACTACAATTTTTAAACTTTGAGTAGTAAGTGGCTCCTACTTACCATTCCACCACAGGCCAATTGGCAAAGACCAACCATATGGTTTTTGAGTAACTATTTATAAAGTCAATGAAATCCTGCCCTTTGCTACGTGTCAAGATTTGCATTGCACTGCAATCCATTTGGTCACAGCTCTTGTTTCTCCCTCCCTTGCAAAAAAGTCTACATTGTTTGCCCATGTTACATCCTTCATGGGTGTCCATTTTACTAGCAGTTATAATTCTTGGTTGTTGAGAAGATATGTTCCCTCAATATATTAATGGAATATGAATTTACATACCCATGTCTAATATGCCAAGTAACTGTTTCAATGAATTCATTTTATAACTTTCAATACTACATGCACCTCTTTTACATGACCTATACAAGTTAACCTACAACCATCAACATTCTTGCAATCGTCATTGAGAGTATACTCTATGATGCCAAGTAATTGTTCCAATGAATTCATATTCATAATTTCTACTATTGTTTCATGCGCCTCTTTACATAACTTATACAAATTAGCATCCTTGCAACTTTACTTATAGTCTTGTTGTCAACACACATCATAACTAATCATTGAGAACAATTATATAGTTAGCTAGTGCTACCTGGTTTAGGTCTAGGAGACTTGGTGGCACAGACTGTGCAAAATTGGAGAATGAAGCTTTGGACCTAAATGTCACGACCTCTTAAATGAGGCACAAAAACTCTGTAGGGGAGGGACACATAAATCATCAATGTCCTAAGAGTGCAAGATGGCGAGAAAACCACCACCTCCAGTAACATTGCAGGTAAAGAACCATCCTTGGAAGAGGTGGGCATTGTGGCACTTCCAAATAATAATAGCCCTGATCCAAAATGACTCTGCATGATCCCTTGCAGCCTTCATCCATCTTGGGGACTTTCGTTCTTTGAAGAGTGAGGAGAGAATGGCTGTATCGAGATTGTGTACCACTCCCATTGTGTAAATATAGCTTGAAATGGAACCTGAAGCCTCATTCGTGTGCATTGAGAGCTGTTCTTTTGTTGAAGGAGAGTGTAGGCATCTTGTGGGGAGTTAAATCAGAATTACATGCATGCTCCCTGACAGGCACATCGGTTGCTCTCGGAGTGACTCTTTCTTGTAAGGTGATTAATAGTTATATTAAACATTGATAAGTGCATAAGGTAGTCTTAGGGAATAGGAGCCTTTGTCATGCATTTGGTGACCATCGGAGTTCCAGGTGCGAGCGAAACCGCATGATTGGCAAGAGAATCCACTAAGGAATTGAGTTTTCTAAGCACATGTTTTGCCTTTACCCTGGGGATAAAAGATAAGTGAGCCAAAATTCCCTTGTCTAACATATTTAGCTTAATATAAGAAGGGAATGTATCCAAGTTGAGATGTTTGATAATATTGTTTTGGTCTTGGCCAAAATTCTCTTGTGTAATGTATTTAGCTCGATATAAGAAGGGAATGTACCTGAGTTGAGATGTTTGATAATATTGTTTTAGCCCCTCACTATAACCAAGCACTGAGGGAGAAGGATTTAGCCAAAATTATTCCCTTGAGGAGACCATATAGTTTCGTCTAGTTGTTGGAGGCTAGACTCAAGTTTCATGTATAAGATAATTCAATTTGTCCTCCAAGATTATATAATGTCTCCTTCATGCCTACAACCTTGTTTTCCCTTCAACATTCTTGCTAGTACATTCCTTATATTATATTATTGCTAAAAAAATATTAACTAAAAAGTTAAATGTAATAGATCATGCATTCTTTTTGTATGTAAATATTAAAGACTTATTTTTGCTATTGCATGAATTTACATTAACTTTACCCTTTTCTTATTTAAATCAGAAATATATTTTGGGAATTTTTTTTCTCGTAATGCCCTTTAACATTATAGTGGAAATTCATACCTTTCATTTTGCATCTGCATTTTAATCGAAATTTCTTTCCTGTAATGTCCGTTTAACATTATACTAGAAATTCTTTTCTTTTGCATTTTGATTTCTTTTAGATGTATTTGTTTTTGGTGTTATTTATAAGCATTGTATTCATATATATTCTTTCATTTACCCTTACAATCTATTGAAAAGAGAGTTTGAGGCAACTCTAATTTAAATCTTTTGTGTTCTCCTTTTTCTCCTTGAAGCAATGACGCGTGAAGGCTTTTGTTAGTTGTCCATTTGCTATATCAAGAAAAGAATCGTGCCAAGGACCAAGAAGGATATATTCTATAACACTTTTTTATAGCATTATGCGTTGAGCCCCTAGAACTATGCTAGGCCTTGCACCTATGCTAACCAACAACAACTTGTGGCACCACAAGAACAACTCTATCATGTTTTCACTGACACACAATTGAATGAATTTGAGCATATGATAGAATTTCTAGTTAAAGTTGACTTAGTGATCAACATAGTTGCACATAATAAAATGACTAACTTTAGTTAAAATTAGTGCATGCCCAAATTGGCATAAAAATATGGAACATGGCAATGATCAAATTATACACTACACGCAAGACCCAATGTTAAGTTCTTTGTTGGATGAAGAAATGATAATATTTCGTATAAATATTGTATCATTTTTCATTTATAAATCACCATGATACCTAGGATTTTGTTGTTTATTCACATTATACAAGGTCAATTGGTCTCACATTTTTCTGTTGGACTTGGATCTTACCACATAATTTTTTTCATAACCAAACAATGGAATTGCTCAATTTTGCAACACTTGTAATGATGTCAAAGTGTACAATCATTGAGCAATATATCCTTTTTATGGACGTGTTTTAGCAGCTACAACCACCCTCCAAAATTTTCCCTATGATTTGATTTTGGAGCCTTCATTGTAAACCACAATAGCTCATCTTGCACTGATCTAGGTATCCATGCTTCGACTGAGACTTACCCTTTTAATTTTGGCTTATGTTTTCTCAGTTAGTTGATTTTCTAACCCACAAGTCAATCACCTGACTTGGTCCCTCAATAGTTATGGGCTTGCCTCAGAAACTACGCGATTCTTGAGGGCAACTGGCCTTGCTGTTGGGAATTGCATAGTCCTCACTGCTAGTGAGTATTGAGCTCTGGAAATGCGTAGTTATGAAGGGGTAGACCGACACTGAGACTAGAAATTGTGCATACCTCATTGTGCTAAAAAAATGTGCAGTGCATGAGCCGAAGAGTTGCCTAGTCCTTCCCATAACTGAACAATCTTCCCAAGCAATGCAAGGTGGTTTTTTCCTGAAAAAGCATAAAGCAAAAAATCATCCCTAAAAAATAGGAATCTATTTTTAGTAATATGAAGGAGGAAGTTGCACTATTTTTAGAGACATTTGCCAAGTGTCACATTTTCCTTGATTTTAGGCATGCACATCATAAACCATAACTTGACCAAATATAAATAATCGATGGTGCTAGAGCTCATTTGGACACTCGATCTTTGAGCTCTAGAATTCTCGAGGAGATCAAGGAGCCTTTGGTGCAATCGTCATCACTTTTTCGGGTGAGCTTTTCTTTTCACGTCTTTTGCCACTTTTTCTATCAATTTTTGTTGTTTATCTTGTGTGAGTGTTGTTTCAATTGTTTCTTTGCACAACTAGTAGCGTTTTAACCTATTTTTGCATCAACGGTCGCCATTGCGATGAATCTCTTCACAGCTTCATTCTCCTAAAGTTAAATCAATTGTTGCACTTGTTTTACATGCATGCATAAAAAACTAGTCAAATCTGCACTCATCTTCACACTAGCTTTCAGATCCACTTGTTTTTCATACTCCTGTTGGGCAGATCTAGGCCCCCTTGCCCGGATCTTGCTGTGCACAACTTGCTTTGCGCAATCTGGAGACTCGAGCCTTTGGATTGGCTTCTGCAATTGCGTAGAGCATAGTCTGGGAATTGCACACTGCGGAGTTCCAGGAGCCAATCTCCTAGCTTGGCCACTAAGACCGCGCAATGTGTAGTCTCTCCTAGGCCTTCGCTGAACTGTGCATTGCACAACTCCAGTCATCAAGCTCCCACACTAACTGCTGGGACTGCATAGTGCATAGTTCCCACAATATGTTAGTCACCCCTGTCAGTGAAAACTACACAATTCTTCCCATCATGAGCATGGCTTGCTGCTTGTTCGTGTCTTGAAGTTGTTTTTCTTTTATCTGACATTTTCTTGCCATGAGTTTCCTCTCTATCCCACAGGTGCAACAGTTGTTGAGAATATCTCTAGCAGTCACAATTAACATGGCATCCAAGAGAGTTGCATCAAAGGAAACCACCGAGAGTAGTGCTTGGGAATCAGTTGAGAAGATATCAATTGATTTACCAGTATATCTAGATACTCAACTGTTTATTGAGAAGGGAACAACACTGACATGGCAGCAAGTCAAAGACACTTTTGCAGAGGAATTTAAGGCAAACTTAGAGGACTGGTAGGTTTACCTTAGCATCCAATGGTCAGGGTTATACAAGGTTTCATGCATATATCCTGCCTTCCCATTTGCAGACATCATCAACTAGATTGTCTCACATACGGATGAATAGATTATGACATTAAGCAATGCTAGCAAGAGAGAGCTTGCCACCTTCAGGGTAGAGAACTTTCAGTAGATGTATCACTTGCCGAAGCTGGTGAAGTGCATGGACTCAATTTTTTATGCCACCCATAGCTATGTGAACACAAGAGACATTATCAAGAGCTGGGTGAAAGAGTCGTTGAAGTTTAGACAAACACCCACCCATGTTTACAAGACAAAGTCCCTCAGGAAGGCTTACCAGTTTTTGATCATCTTTTTCCTGTTGAATATATGGTCAAGAGAGCACATAAACCTTTAATGAAGGGTGGGTAGTCCAATTGGTGAATGATAGGAGGCCATTCAACTGGTCGGATCTATCGGCTCATCAATTGAAGTCCCATGTGACTAAGGCTCAGAATCTGCCCAAAAATGAGCAAGCAAGGTTTTACATGTCCACATACTTACTAGATGCAATATGTGCCCAACAACAGTTCCCTGGTATGAGCTAGACATGGACACCACAAGAGACTGCCGTGAATATCTATTACAAGTTGCTTTGCGACTACAGTTATTGAGGAGTGATAGCAAGGCTAACTTATCACTTTATACTTTATTATCCCATTATACAACCCTATAATTGAGCAAGATCCACCTTACATGTCCTAAGAAGAAATGGAAGCGATAATAAACATTGCAGATTGGTATGCCTCACTAGGTGGCACCTTCATCAGAGTGTTTGCAGAGAGAAGCCTCCACATGTCCTATCAAAGTATTCCACTGACAAATTGCAATAAGTATCATACCACCTCGCTACAGGGTTGTCAGCAGGACTGCATAGGAAGAAGAAAGTGCCATGGCTCGCTCTTCCTTTGTTGATCGGATTATACAAGATTAAGAGCCTGAAAGATGTAGATGTTGAGGTTAAGGACAAAGTGAAATTCGAGTGTTGGGTCTCCATTTTGTCCTATTTTTTTAAATCTATTTCTCTCATGCTGTCAATTGGCTAAATGATTATTTTTGAAGAGTATTTGCTACTTCTTTGTTTTAATAGGATTAAAGATGGTTTTATTATACTTTGGGACGTTCTTGCACCAGTGCATTCACATGCCTGCACCATTTCACTTACTTGCCTGCACCATGCATTGGGATTCCTGCACTAGTTACAGTGGGCTTCCTGCACTATGAATGATTCCTGAACTACATTCATGTTCCAGCACTATGAGTCCAATGATTCTGCGTTGCTGCTCTTAATTGCTTCACCAAGGCCCTACTCGAAGAGGAAGATTGTGAAGCATACAATTCCTAAATTGTTAGACAAAGTGTTGGGAGTACATCTTGTATTTTGGGCAAGACAGTTGATTGTAATTACCATGGGCAAACATACCTAGAGGTTCACGACAATGTTGATATCTGCGAAATAACCAAGAGAATTATCTCTAGTTTTGAATGATGTTCAAATGAATTGCAACTAGAAGCATCAAACCATGTATAGTCTTAACAATAAAACCACCGTGTTCAACACATCATGGGCATCCACTTTTACATCTTTCGCTCGCTGCAGATGGCACGAAGACATGCCTTGACACACTTGCCACAGTGGAGAGACAGCCTTGGACAGTCCTTCGCTTTTGAATTGTTGGTGTTTGTGGTTTCTGTGTGGCCACTGAAACAAAATCGGTGGTGAATTGGGGGGATTAGCAATTGGATCGACCATCGCAATGAATGCAGCAATATCCAGACCAATCTCAGGAGCTTCAACAAATCCAGCAAGGATAATAGGATCTGCAGTGACTCGCAACAAATATACAATTTGGATATACATGGTGACATCTATAATCGGTGCACTAATAAGCCAATGACTTATAACATGATTCGAGCCCCAGTGAATCAATCAACAACATAACAACTTAGATATTTCTCACATTCCCAAATCTTCCAACACCATATTTGAAGACCACTTCTCTCAGTTAATTGCACCTTCCAACAACAACCACTCTAGGAAAAGAGGAACGATTCACCAGAATATTTCCCTCTTTCGACGCTCAGTTTCAAATTAATTCCTAATTTAGCAAACTGTTAATAATCTTCCTATATTTTAATTGGCTGTTGAAAAAGCCCCAATTTGTAAATCGATGCCTATATAAACTGGCTGGAGCGATAGTCAGCTTAGTCAATCAATTAATTACAGTAAGGAAGGAAATCGACCCAGCTAGGGATAGTGCGCATTAGAGGAAGGCGCAAAAGGGAAGAGGAGTTGTCCCATTGTAGCCTCACACAGTTCATAACTGGGGGATCACTCCTCTTGCTTGCTGGAGCTGAGCATTGTTTGCGTGATGTAAAAGACTGTGTTTTTTATATTAATTGAAGCAATTTTTATTCATGCTTTGTCTATTCATCCATTGCATTTTAATGAAT
Source organism: Pinus taeda (assembly GCA_000404065.3). Taxonomy (NCBI): domain Eukaryota; kingdom Viridiplantae; phylum Streptophyta; class Pinopsida; order Pinales; family Pinaceae; genus Pinus; species Pinus taeda. The sequence goes on along the minus strand of APFE030360794.1, from coordinate 10,060 downwards.
CTAATTACTATGTGAACCAGGTTAAGCGAGGGTGTGAGCTAGCTAGGTTGGCCGCCAGACCAGCTCGACACCGTCTCATATTTTAAATAGCATTTCAATTCTTGTTGGTTTGCTGTGTGAATTTGATTCATTTACAGTTTCTTTCTTCCTTCAATTAATGTCATTTCATTTGCTGCAATGTTTTCCCTTCAGCTCCAAACCTCATTAATTTTCCGCATTAAGAAATTATTCATGTCCTTGAGATTTGTGCTTACACTTGGGATATTTCTCCAGTTGTTTTTATTAATGAAAGCAAATTGTGTCATGTTGAAAACAACAATATTTACTTTCCATTAAACTTCTAGAGAGTTTGCAAGATTTATTTTCAGGGCAAGGAAGGCGAGAGATTTACATTAATTTAATTGCTTTCATAAGTTATTTATGCAGCACATTTACTTGACGATGCTTTCAATTTAACCTTACATAGAATTAGTGCAGGTAGAATTAGTGCAAGCAGAATGGTTTTGAATTGATTTTGAATTTATTCCAATCATTTACAGTCTTTTTGTTATTATGTCGGCATTGCTTGATTTCTAGTTTAGTTTTCCTTCTGTTCACTTGTAATTAGAATTTCCTTCCACATTGTTAATTGCCTTTTACTTCCCGAATGGTTTAATTGTTTGATTGGTGTTTTCTTGAATTCTCTTTAGTGTAGGATTTCATTTATTGATGAGATTAATACCCAAGATAGACTAGCATTTGTTTTGCAGGTTGCTAGGGGCTCTCTCTAGCATTTACAGTGCTGTGTCTCGAAGTTCACAAACTTTCCAGATTGACAAATTAAATGTTGGTACATTTATATACCCTATACTACACCCAATATCGAGTTTGACAAAAAGGAATTTAATTCGTATGATCCCCACGATATTTGCAAGGACCACTGTATGAGAGTTTAATTTCTGTTGATCCAGGAGACATTTCATTGGCCAGAGGAGGGTGCTTGGAGGTACTTCTACAATGCCTCCAGACTTAATGAGCCATTCAGTATAGAAGAGAACTTGGAATGTTGATCTATGGATAGCAGAAGCCTTGGAAGCAACAAAAACAACAACAACAAAAGGCAACAATCTAGTGCAGGACAAGGGAAAGAGGAAGATCGTTGAGGATGCAGAGGGAGAGAAAAGCTGCAAAATGAAGGAAGATCCTATCCTTGAGAAGGCATCTTTGGAAGCAGAAGGAAAGAGGGAGTAACAGATGAAGAGAGTAGTGTAGAGGAAGAGAGAAAAGCAGAGGTTGTAGGAAGAAGAACTGAAGCTGTAGGAGACATAGAAGAAGCTGAAGGAAGAACATGAGTTGAGGAGGAGAGAAATAGAAGAGAAGCAGAAGCAGGAAGTAGAAAAAAGGCAAGGTACGAAGACAGAGGAAACAACGCCAATACATGTTGATGATCCAAAACAACCAGCAACTGAGGAAGAGGGTGAACAGATGCAGGATCGAGAGATTGCTTAGCATATTGATCAATTAATTGAAGTGACAGACATGGAGTTGGAACAGGAGTTGCAGCGAGAAGACACTGACCTGATGCCAAAAGCAGCACAGGTCATATCTCAGTTTCCACCACCTCCAGTATCAGAACCAGTCTCGAGCGAGAAAGGATACGTTCTCCTTGATGATGATCTGGTCATGGATGTGTACGATCTATCATTTGATGATTTCCAGAAGAGGATTGTACAGGTGTGGAGGAAGCACTTTCTAGATGATCACACATCACCTGCATGCATCAAGGAAAGGGTGATATTTTCAGACACCAGGAAGCATCCAACTTCCATTACCCAAGCTAGCTTGGCATATGCAAGAGAAACAAGCTAAACTTTTAGTACCCGATGGTCGAGAATGAGCAACTAGAAAATAACTTGTAGGCTTCTAGGAAAGAGGTAGGACAACTTCGAGCATCAACGAAAAACACAGTTTCTGCCTTGGGGAGATGAGGACATTGATACTTGCTGAAGTATTAGCACTTGGTGATACCATGTGAAATATCTATGATGGATTTGTCACCATGCATAAAGCAATCGTCCATTTACATGACCATACATAAAGCTTGACCTAGCAAAGAAGATGAAGCCATAGGGAGAGATGAATAAAGAAAAGTCCGAATGTTGATAACGAGCAACTCGTCTCATTCATTGGCAGCACATAGGCCTCATATGCACGGTTGTACAATAGCTTGGATGTCTTGGTGAGAAAATACCAGATCCCATCAATCGATTCCCTCACCGATGCTAAACCCAAGAACCAAGTCTGACTGAATATCGATGAGTACTTGTAGCAGCTAAGATGAGAGGCTGCCAAGGAAGAATTGGAGTTGAATGCACACAACATGTAGAAGTACATCAGTGGTCCTGTCAAGGTCAAGACAATGCTGCTCATGCTTTTGAATGAGTTGGATACAGATTCCAAGACCATATACTCAGATGCCATGGAGGTTAGAGTCCGCTTCTAGAAAGACATTGTGAAGCAGTTTGGGGACACCATCACATAGTATTGAGCTTGGCACTGATATGTGGCCGAGAAGCAGCAAGTGGAGGTTGCTGAGCAAGAGTTTCCCTAAACTCCAGAATAATATTTTTTTGTCTTGTCAAACTGTATGTAGCCTATTTTGTATTATATGGGTACATGTGGAAAATGTAATATTATTTTTAAATATGTTGTAAGTGAAATTCTAAGCGTCAATATTGGAATATGAAAAGTCATCATGTAATGTAATGTGTCATTTATTGAAGAAGTTTAAGAGTCATGAACTAAGTCAAAGAGTCACGAAGGGGAATGTCAAGGGTCACCCCATCCTTTACTATTAATAGAACCTCATAACTCATAGAAGGGGATTTTGGGAGCCAAGATTTTGGCTAGGCTTAGGCTTAGAGAAGGCTTGGGAGTATTGTGAAGAGCCTTGGCTTCTCCATAATGTAGAGTGAGTATACTTCTTTGGAGGAGCAGATGTTCTTGACTGTAATGTTCCACTATTGGGGCTAGTGGTCGTTAATGGTGTATGCATGGATGGAAATTTCACTTATAATAATAAAATCAGAGCCAACACACTTTTATGCATATGTTGTTAATATATTAGGACTACTCTTATTGTATTGGAAATGTATGTTATTTAAATTATGCATATGCTTATAAATTACTTTGTATGCATTTGTACGAATCTTGTTGAATGTGTGTTGTTGGATTAACTCATCACTTTAATTTGTGGACTATTCTGCATTTTATCTTGTGATGTCATTTCAATCGTGTGTTCCTTTCAAGATGTGTACTATTACAGGCTTCTAAGGGGCACACTTCTTTTTCCCCTCCATGTGTTAGAACTTTCATGCATCGCACTTGACTCTCCGCAAGGTCACACACATGTTCTCACCCAAAGTTGTCATAGTTTTCTCTATGCTCTACTGCGATCAAGGCATTACACTACCACCCACTGCTGGGACTCCTACTATAAACGGTGTGAGGTCTAGTTGGGACCTCATATCGGGGAGATCCCCTGAATGTTGGTGGGTCCAACACTATCAACATTTTTGGTGCTAGAAGGAGGGCCAGATGACAGGCTGAGACCTTGAAGTCTATTTTGAATTTCTACACATATTTCATAACTTCTTCCCAAATAAAAACCCCGACATGTTTTTCTAACTCTACACATTTTTAAGTGTCGATGAGCATTTTAGATGACTTGTTTAGATTTAAGTTCAATGGTGAGGGTGGAATAACCTTGCTCAGACAAAAAGTTTCTTTTGCTAGTTTCTGTGAGAGCCATGATGTCTCGTATGCCGATATTGCCTGTGTGTTGTTCGGTTTCACGTTCGAAGGGCACATAAAGAAATCGTTTCATACATTGACCGCAACCTCTATACACTCTTTTGAGCAATTTTTTGGTGAATCTTGTTGTGCTTTCGTTATTTACGACCGTAAATCATTAATAGAAAAGATTTCAAATTGTGAAATTCACTTGACGAATCTCTTCAAGATTTTCATGATCATTTTCTTCACTATTGTTTTGAATTTCCTGAAGATGAAGTTGACTAAGAATTATTGGATGAAAGATTTCAATATCTTGTTCACGTTTCTAAAAATCCACATGAGTTAGAATATTTCGAACCTCTCCCAACATACCTCAATGTTAGAACTTCTAAATCTAAGACAAACAAGGTTATTATCCCAAGTGACCCTCTGTCCCCTTACCATTAAACAACTCTAGCTCCACTGGTCGAGGTGGGAGAAGTTGACAATTCACCTGTTGATCTACTTCTATCTCCTCTTACCCCACCTACTTAGGATTTGTGCACAAATTTGGACTGTAACTCTGATGGGTGTGTTGAAGTTTTATCTCCTCATCCTCTGTCCTTTGACCCCTTTGATCCTCCAGATTTTGGTTTTTTGTTCTCATCTATCTTGAATCTCACATTTGATGTTCACGAGGATCAAGTTCTGGACGAAGTTGGTGTTGAAAAACCAACCTATTATATCATTTTTGATGAGTATGTGTGGGAATATGAACAAGAATCTGCGGTGAAAGATGAACTCCTTTTGTCCACACCTCGTCTGCTTTATCCTAAAATCTTCCATGATTCTCTCATTTCTATCCAATCTTGTGAAAATTCATTTTCAGATGTTTCTAGTTCCGATCATTCGCAGAATACGTGGAAGGCCAATTTTTCATTTTAATGCAGAGAGGACAAATCTATCTTCCCAAGTCCGCCTAATCTCCCATCTTACCTTTATGAAAACATAGAGAGTGAAATTTCTCGATTTTCATCATCCCCTTTATACGATTCGTCAGATCATGAGGATGCCCTTGTTCATCATGTTGAACTTTCTAATCATGGCTATTGTGATATTTTCATTCATTCATCTGATCACGATTTTCATTTGTCCACTGTTGATCTTTCTAAGCCATCGACCTTTGATGATCCATCTTCTGATGAATTGGAAACTCCTCAAGATGTTGAGGCACTTCAACCCAAGCTTATGGTTATGTCAGGTTCTCATAGCCTTGAGGCCAGTACCACTTCAGATCATAAATTTGTTGAATCTTTCTAGGCTCCTCATAACTTTGTTGTTCACATTGAAAATCAATCTATCTTATCATTTTCGCATCCTCCACCAGAATCACTCAATCCTATTTCTCAAGCATTGGAGGAGTCGTACGTGGCAAGCACTATTGAAAAACAAAACTTTTCTTCTTTCTTCATGTTTTATTGTTTTTCAAGTTCAAAAGTGTGTACATGCTTGTGTTTCACTCCCAATGTGTTAGGACACCATGACACATCCACAAAGTGCCTTCCATGTGCTTTCTGTTCTTACTTTTCTGCAGATGCATTCATGCTTTGAGTATTCTAGTTTGCATTGTATTATCTTTCTTGTTGGTTGGTTTACTTGTATATCCTTCTTTTTGGTCATGCTCTCACCTACATGGGCCAACCAATGCACCGATGGATGCATTAGAAGTATCACTTTGCATGAATTGGCCTATGTTTTTCTTAGGATAGGAGTAGGAGCAATTTTTATTTTCTTGTTTGTTTCTTGGTTTGTTTACCTTGTCTTACTTCTTTCCTTTGTTTGTTTTCTTTTGCACAGGTTAGTTTTCACATGAAGCCATGTTTGGCTTCTTAGGCAAACACGGTGAAGTTCAAGAGGAACTTGTACAACTATCAACACTTGGTTATATGTCTATTCCATCTCTTTATGTGAATCTTTCATTTCTTCTTGTTGATGATGCCTTGATGGAAAATATGTTACTTTCGGAGAGAGTCATGGTGAAATCACGATGCTTTCACCCTTAACAAGTACCGCCTACTCTAATCGGTTTTCTATATTCAGTTAACCGTTGTCAACTCATTCAAGTAGAGTAAGGAGAGGGGGAAAACCTTAAAAAGTATGTTAGAGGTATATATAAATATACTTCTCTGAAGGGACAACCTCTTCTGCTCCTAATAAGTTTGGATCCCTCTTCCACCTCATGAAGTAAATAAGTGCCTATGCACATTTCTTTGAAAAATGAAAAAAATGAAAAAAATAAAATAAAGGGTGAAATAAGAGAAAGGATTCATGTGCAGAGAGGTGAAGAAAGTAACTCCACCGATGTACTATCTAGGCTCATTGGAAACGGAGCAATGTGTTGATCTAGATTGACAATAATGTCAATATGGCAATATTCTAGGATACTAAATGATGATATGAAGCCAAGGAGAGTCAGAGAAAATCCGTGAAGAAATAGGAGCAAGAAGCCAAGGAGAAAAGCCATCAGGGAAGCCATTGGAAAGACATTGGAAGCCAAGAATAGGAGCAATCAAAGAAGAACTATCAGAAGAGTTTATCGGAAGCCATCATGAAGTCAAAGCGTAAGAGGAAGAGGTCATTGGAAGCCACAAGAAGCAAAGAGGAACAAATCGACAGAGGTGCATAAGCAGTGTTATCAGAGGAGTTAACATATTGGAGGAGTATTGCAGAATATCAGAGCAGAGAATATCAGAAGTCATAGGAGCTATTAGAGCAGAGAATATCAGAGTAGAGCAGGGCTATCAGAGAAGAGAATATCAGAGCAGAGCAGGGTTATCAGAGAAGAGAATATCAGAGCAGAGAAGAGCTATCAGAGCAAGTAAAGAAGAAAACAAAGAGCACAACTATCGGAAGTGTGGGGGTAGGAGTGTATGTCTGTTTTGATCATGGCTGAAGGTCCGCACTAAATCCTAGCCATCGATCAAGGAAGTCAACCCTTAGATCACGGTCAAACTGCGGGGGTTAAGGCTGTCTTTAATCCATGTGCTAGTCGAAGTCTTGCAAACCTCTGATTGCGATATGTAATACGGACCCGACTGCACCACTATGACATAACTTAATGCAATATTGCATCTGCCTGTTGGAACTTTCATATCACAATTCATAAATGGATGTCACATTAATAACTACGATTGCGTATTATTGTGGACCCGCTACACCATTATAACATGATTTAATAGTATATCACATCTGCATTGGAAGTTGTGTATCACAAAGGAACACCACTTGAAAATTGTGATTGCGATAGCATTGCAGACCCGCTGTACCATTATATTATGGCTTAACTAAATATCGCATCCATTGAATTCAAAGTTCAAAAGGGTTGACACCACCGGACTGCCGATTGCAATAAGTCTTGTGAACCTGACCACCGATTGCGATATAAGTTGTGGACTCGATTGACTTATCAAAAGAAGCTTATTGGAATATCACATCCGTTAGAAATAGAGGCATCGACAATGTTATATCATGAAGCCAAAGGGTTGCGATTGCAGGAGTTTCTGAAAGTTGTGATTTCGAATTGAGGTAGTGACATGGCATGTGGGACCTCCCTATTGGTATAGCCTCTCCTATGAAATCCTACATAAATATTGAGTTTATTGTATAAATATTTAAAAGGGCCTCTCTGATATAATTTTAATATGAAACACTTTTGTAATTTGACCTCTCTTCCAAATGAACGTGTTTTTTGAGTATTGGTGAACTCGAAGAGACAAAGGAAGCCAAAGAGCAAGAAGCTAGAAGATCAAGCGAGTGAAAAGGTAGCCAAAGGTCAGGGCATATCAGGCATCTATAATAGAGAACAAGGAAAGTTTACACGTGGTGTACTATAAGAAACAAAGGAATCCAAAGGTCTGGCAGATGCGGAAGAAGCAAGAGGACAAAAGTAAGTCGTAGGTCTAGCAGGGTTGGGAGCAGAGAATTACTACCAAACAGATCTAGACAATTTACAGCAGAGAGTTGGAGCCCTTGGGGTTGGTGCCTCAGAACTGGAGGGATTGGTGTCCTGGGAGTTGGTGCTCCTAAATCTAAGGTTGGTGCCTTGACAAGACAGGGTTGGTGCTCTGGAGGTTGGAGCCTCACAAAAAGTCCAAGTTGGTGCTTGGGAATTGGTTGAAGCCCTATATACATTGTACTTGATTTATTGCAAAGATTATATTAATAAAAGCACTTATTCCTGTTATTTATTTCTATGTTCTAATTATAGATGATTTAACTGATAAATATAACAATTAAAAAGAAATACTGATTCACCCCCTCTCAGTATTTCCAACAATTGGTATCAGAGCCAGCTTCTTCATATCAGTCTAATAGCTAGAAGAAGGATTCTTAGTCATGATGAGAAATCAAGAAGTGTCAGGAAGATCTCCTTTGTTCGATGGCACAAATTTTGGTTTTTGGAAAAATAGAATGTCGTACTACTTAATGTCCCTTGGACCTGAAGTTTTGCATTCGATTTTAAATGAGTACACAATTCCTTTCACTCTTCCAATAGATCAAGATGAAAGGAAAGCTTACATTGCAAATGCAAAAGCCTTAAACTTCATCACTAGTGGAATCACTGATTCTGAATTTACAAAAGTCATGAATTGTAACTCAGCCAAAGAAGTATGGGATAAGCTAATTAGCTTATATGATGGGGACTCCAAAGTTAAGAAGGCAAAGCTTCAAACTCACAGATGGCAATTTGAAAGTCTGAAAATGGATGATGAAGAAGATATTGCATCATACTTTCTCCGAGCAGCTAAAGTGGTCAACTCTCTTAAAGGATTGGAAGAAAACATTGAAAAAGCACTATTGCTCAAAAAGTCTTAAGATCTCTCCCAGACAGATTTGACTCCAAAGTAAGTGCTATAGAATAAATGAAGGATCTTGATACTCTCAAGATGGATGAACTTCATGGAATCCTCATTTCCTATGAGATGAGAAAAGGATGCCCAAGTTCCAAAGATGCAGCATTCAAGGCCTCAAAATCAAAAAAGGAGAAAGAATGGAATACCAATAGTGATGACTTCGATGTTGAATCCGAATTGGCACAATTTTTACGAAGACTAAAGAAAGGATCTAAGCTAAAAAGTAAGTACCCTCTTATTTGTTTCAAACGTGGAAAAATAGGTCTTAATGTTGAAAAATGTCCTCATAAGCATGATAGTGATGGTGAGGAAAATTCTAAAAGGATGGTATACAAAAAGAAAGGGTTCAATAAGAATAATTTCTTCTCTAAGCAAGATGAGTCTAATGAAGATGAATTTGTAGTCATAAAAAAGAAATCAATTAATCAGTTCCCCCACTGCAAAGGAGGTAATGAAGAATCAGATGAAGAAAATGACCATGCTGGAAGCCAAGAAGTATTATTCATGGCATTCACAAATGATGATGATTTAAGGATAGAAGGAAATGTAGATGAATTTTTAATGAGTGCCATTGAAGAAAATGAGAAATTATGAAATAAAATCATCTCTCTCAAGGTAGAAATTGAGGAGACAAAAAGAAGGGAAGACCTCTTGAAAAATAAGCTAAAAGAAAAAGAGGAAGTTTGTGAAGAACATGAAGCCGAAATAGTATCTCCGAGGAAGGAATTGGAGCAAGTAAAAAAGGGTTGGGAAAGCTCTCAAATACTTGACACTATCCTAAATAATAAAAAACCTCAACATGACAAATCTGGAATAGGTTTTAAAGGAGAATCATCAAGTACTAAGAATAATGCGAAAAGCTATGCTGACTTACTTTCCAACAACTTAAAAGAAGAAAGATTATTTCATCAAAGGCCCATCTCAAATCCAAAGAATGAAGAGAGAGTAACTCCAAGGAAAATGCTAATTCAAATCATGGCTATTACAATAGGTACAAAACTATCTTTTTTGGGCATTGTTTTTATTGTAAAAATTTTGGTCATCAAGCTAGACATTGCATGGCCTGTAAGAATGAAACACCAAAATTGAAGGATCAAACAAACAAGCCTTATGGTCCCAAAGGGCAAGGACAAATCAAGTCCTAAAAATATTTTAACCCTTTGGCCAAATTTGACCTGATTTTCTCATTATGTAATGATAATGGACACAATGAACAAAATTTCCCCCTCAAAAGAAGAAAAGCAAAAAAATGAGAATCCCAATTGTTAGGATATTCCGACACATAGGAATAGTTAAGTATAACTTGGTCTAGTATAGAGTTAGGTAAAGTGTGTTTCTTTACTATGTACATTTGTAACTTATAATCTGACAGTCACGATATGTAGTGATCCGAC